>SNQJ01S0031505.1:72484-106393 GCA_010110895.2 Picea sitchensis | reverse complement strand
TCAACGATTTTTCATTAATATAATATGATTTATATTTATATTTTATTAATATAATATTATTTATATTTATATATGTGTTTGTTTTTATTTTAATGTGATTTAAAATGTAAATTTTATTTTACTTATTTTAGTATGGTAAATGAATTGTTTATAGAGAAAATTCATGAGAAGCTTCATGAAGTTGAAATATATATAGATATGAGATTAACATGAAATTATTATTTTTTGATATTATTTTTTTTTAATTATATGAATTTTATCTAGATTTATTAATTTTACTTTCACAATGTTTATTTTATTTATTGTGTTTATATTGTGGATACAATTCAATGAATTTGAATGTGATAACTTTATATTATAATTGAAAATCTAATTTTGATCAACCATTTATGATTGCAACTAAATTAGATTCATCCTAACCTTAAATCTATGAAGGAAAAGAAGGTGAATTGAGTGCGGTAACTTTATTTTTTAATTGAAAACATAATTTTGACATGACTACCTATGATTTCAATCAACCTATATCCATCTTAACCCAAAATCTATCAAGCACTAAAAGGGACATTTATATTAAAATGAATTTTATGGGATAGTTGTGATCATGAGATTCATGTCAACATTATGTTTTCAATCAACAAATAAAGTTCCCCATTTAAATTCAGTGAATTTCATCAATGATATGAATATAGTATTGTAACTTCTCAATAAAGCTTAAAGAAATTCACATGCTTACGAAGATAAATAATAAGAAAGTGATATGATGAAGATATTGAATAACATATATATTAATAGTAACCAATCTCAATATGTCTTCCTCAAAATTTCTCATAACCACACTTGCTCCATTTCCCATTTTCATATTGATAATTTGAAAATGGAGGTTGCAATTGAAGATCATTCAAACCTTTAACTCAGTAAATTGCAGTTAAGGTGAGATGTTACATCTCTTGCTTTCCAATATTAATAGTTTATTATTAAATGTCAATCATTGTGACTAATGGATTGTTAATCCCCAAACAAGTATGAATGTAATTTTTCTAATTTTACCTCTTTCAATAGGTGAGATAGGAATAGTATGGGGGAATACTCCAGCTCATGTGATCAAATCTTACTAGAGATGATCTAGAAGGTATTGGGGGTAATCCTCTAGGGTCATACACAATTGTTTCAACTGTTTCAGGATAATCATTGACAAATCCTGCATTATTCCATAAGCTTGAAGGAAACATCAAACTAGCTCCAACTATAATAAGTGTTGACTTTGCAACATGTCCATATGCACATATGTAACCTTTCTTTTTGATAACTCAAACCCCTTTTTATGTTGTCATAGGGTCTTCATCCAATCTAAGAATCACAAATCTCTTCCAAATAACTATAGATGAATGCTCATGTAATCACACTAATGGATAGTACCTCTAATTATATTTCCAAGTTTGCGACCTTGTATATCATCTAGATCACATGACCCAAACTTTAAAAATATAAAGTTTTAGGTTGTTCCTTTTATCATTAGTATTTTCTTTCATACTAAGACTTTGGGATAGTAATCTTATCTCATGTCTCTGATGACAAAGCTTTATCTATTGTGGTAATACTGTGGACAAAGATTGTATATCATGTAGATCACATTAACCAAACTTAAAAAATATAAAGCTTTAGCTTGTTCCTTTTATCATTAGTATTTTCTTTCATACTATAACTTTGGGACTGTAATCCTATCTCTATAACTAAACCATCATGTCTTTCATAACAATGTTATAATATAACATTGTTTGAGACTGTAATCCTATCCCTATAGCTATACCATCATGTATTTCATGAAAAAGCTTTATATTGTGGACAAAGATGGATCAAACCTTTCGCTGGAAAGCAAACAACATATTGCATTAAGTCCCTTATGTAACCTAACCCTTTTGTTGTTTGTAAGTAAAAGATCTAGCTAGGACATGTTATATTATTCAACCTTAGTCCAACCACCTACGATTAGGCTTCGTCCTCATTTAAATATGGTTTTGACCTAACTTTGTCACTTTATGTCCTCGCTCGAGTCATTGTGACCTAAGCTTATAACCTTACCTCTTCGCTTGAGTACTTGCAACCTATGCTCATCACCTCCTTTCGTGAGATGGAATGTGATCATAACTTTCACCCTGAAATTTGCAAGTAAGTCATGGATTGTGCATCTTTTTCCCTTGAGAGCACGAGTGTCAAGTGCACCCATGCCTCCTAATCAAGCAATTGTCTACCTTCACGCAAGTCATCACGAGTACTAACTAACTCCTATCTTCGAGAGGGTCGCCATATCAATTCCGCTTCATTAAAATGGAAGAAACCATACTCCTAGCTTAGAAATGCGAGTTGAGCCTTTGCATGGTTGATGCGATTTGGGCTTTCCTTCGGTTCCTTTTTGCAAATGCGAGTGCCATAAAGGCCCCTTAATTTTAATAAAGGCACACTGGCACCAACATTATCCCTTGTGAACCCTGAACTAGGCATGGAGGCTAAAAACAATGGAAACAATAAAGAAGAACAAATCTCATGACAAATATAAGCTAGAAGATGAGGATGAGATCCGAATTTTGAGGAGTGCATTAATAAAAGACTACCAAAATAAAATAAAATAAGGAATAGTCGATTAACAAATAACCCTTACTTCAATAGTAGTAAGCCAATGGCCGAAGGGAACCTCGACATTCAAAGACAAAACTACATAAATTCAAAGGCATCACCTTCTAAGAGGTTAGCTAAATAGATAGAGAGTTAGAGTTAGGATTAAGTCTAGAGTAGATGTTTTGTTGCAACTATTTAGGTGAATGGTAAACCTTGTAATGATATTGATTATATTGAATATGGATGGAATGAATCCTCTATTTCAAAATTTGATCACGGGGTATTGGTTTATTCATAGGATGTGTTTTTTTATTGTGTTTTATTACTATATTATTATTTATGTTTACTTGTTATGACAAATGGTTCTATCTTTTTTCTATTCTAATGTGTGGTATAAAATATGTATGGTGGTGAATATAATTGATAGACAAGATATTTATCAAGTATGAGGTTATAGATGGTTATGATTATCACATGCTAGCTTTATCCCATAAACCTACATCTTGGTAATGCATTTCGAGTCACAAACCTTACCTATTTTCAAGGATTAATATGTTAGTGCTAGACTACAACCCCTTTATTAGAAAACCTTATGGACATTTCTCTTTGATCTCAAGCTAACAAATGGTTTCATTGTTGGGAAACCAAGATGAATATTAGGAGAGATTGGATTACAAGGTAATATTTCCAGATTGGGCTAATAAACAAATTGATATTTTCCTAGATAAAATGCTCCTTTGATTGGATTGACTTTGGAATAGTTTCAGGACTATAAGTTTTTCAATGATCTCTCTGACAAATGGTTGTTTAGGCATGAGGATAACCCTAGATGTTGATGGTGGATATGGTGGAAGAATGTAACCAAGAATGCTAAAAACTTAGTTGCATTACAATGTTGTGACAACCTTGTTGCAAGAGTTGTACACTTTTGGATCAAGAGTATACTAGAAGCCTATATTATATAATTTGCAAAGGAACAATGTGGGTCCTCACATGTCGAAGAAAAATTACTTACAGGAACACAATTCTATCAATTTATAGGAGTTTATAGGTATTCTAGTACCTTCACCTTGTATAGATCTACGATTATTCCTTATTTTGAGATTATGTTCCAAAATAACCTAGAATTTGTACAAGTTTTCTAGATGCATACATATTCTTATTTCTCTACATTTATTTAACATCATTCTTATATATGATAGATGATCGTTAAGATCTCATTGGAGTATGAGACTTTGATTCCATGTTAGATAAGGTTACCATCCATTCATTGTTTTCTCAAATGCAGAGGCATGTTCAAGAAATTGAAAATGGTTGGTGTGGAAATTTCATGATGGAATAAACTAGGAAGATGTTATGAACCAATGCCTTGAGGATGATAAAAAAAAAAAGAATAAAAATCCACTTCGTGGGGGAAACCTCCTTTTACAATACATTCAATGTACAAGATGAGATAAGATGATCCTAAGACTAGGTCTCCTTGGTATATATATAGGAGACAAAGTGTGCAATTATAATGAAAGCGAACAATGAAGGGTGCTAGCCTACATATAAATATATCACTAAAAATGCAATAATTCAATATCTAGGAATTAGTATGGGGTTTTATACTTAACATGGGGATTTAGATAGGGCTTAACATGTCCATCCCCTTTAAACATGTTTTCTCATCAACACTTGAATAATTGCATGTGTTTCTAAATGAAGAAATCATCTTTCTGTGTCACCCTTTCCACCAGTAGGTTGTTCCATTTGAATAGGTGCTTAGTAAATGGTCTATTTTGTAGTTTCTTAATCCTTGTTTCATGGATTGTTGATGGTTCTAGTATTATTTTCCCTTCTTCATTAATCTATTATAAAATGGTTTGGACTGGGATCTTTTCAATGATTACCTTCTTTAAGAAAGAAACATGGAAGACTAGATGTGCATGTGAAGATGAAGGAAACTCTACTTTTTAAGCCATACTTCCTATCCTTTGCAACACCTTAAAGGGGAAATTATATTTGGGTTCTAATTTATTGTCCTTTTATTTTTTCTTGAGGGACATATATTTATATGGTTGTAGCCTCAAAAGTACCCAATCCCCCACCTCAAATTCCCTTTCAGTGTGATGTTGATATACTTCTTGTCTAATCCTATTTTGTGTCATAACCAAGTTGTCCTTCAATAGTTTGAGAACCTCTTGTTGGTGCCCTATTTGGTTCTCCACTATCCAAACCTTTATTGTCCCTTTTAAGGGTGATGTGATGGATGGAGGATGGTATCCATAAAGTGATAGAAATGAAGACAATTTTGATGAATTACAAAAGGATGTGTTGTACCACCATTCTCCCAAGGGAAACAACTTTACTCATTATGTATGTATATCAAATGAAAAGCAATGAAGATATCATTCTAGACATTTATTCACAATCTTAGTGTTCCCATTGAATTGAGGATGCTAGGATGAGCTGCAAGCCAATTGAGTACCCAAAAAAGAAAATAATTCATTTCAAAAGTTTCTAGTGAAAATAGGATCTCTGACACTTACAATAATCTTGTGAACTCCATGTATCTTTTGAACTATTTCGACGAATGTGGTAGCTAATGTAATTTATTTAAAAGGATGAGAAAGAGATAAAAAATGAGCATACTTTGTCAAATGATCCACTACTACCATGATGATAGTCTTTCCTTCAGATTTCGATAAACTTGTAATAAAATCCATTGAAACGTTTTCCCAATGTTGACTTGGTATAGCTAATGGTTGTAGGAGACCCGACATCTTGATTGTATATCCCTTATTATGTTGACAGACCACACATTTAGACAAAAAAAATTAATCATTAGTTTTAAGAGCTTCCTAGAAAAAATCCTTCTTGATCATGTGATAAGTTTTCAAGAACCATGAATGTCCTCCTATAGGAGAAGTGTGCAATTCTAGAAGGACCTTCTGTCTGTGTTGGTAATTCTTACATAAATATAGGTGATCATGATCTACCATAGAAAATCATTCTTACATAAAAATGTATCTAATTCACTGGGGTCCTCTTGTAGTTGTTGAATGATATTGCATACCTCTTGATATTTCTTCCATTCTACCCTTGCTTCTTCCACTCAATCATATTTTAGAATAAAAATAGTACATCATGAACCCTATGTTTCTTATTCTTTCCTTGAAAATGCATCTACCACAATATAATGTTTTTTGTTCTTGTAAATAATTTCAAATTCATACCCTAGAAGCTTTGTAACCCATTTTTGTTTCTCTTGTGAAGATATTCGTTTTTCCAAGAAGTACTTCAAAAATATCATGATCTATTTTTACATTGAAGTGTCTTCATATGAGGTAAGGGCACCATTTCTTAACTACATGTAATATGACAAACATTTTTTTTCATAAATGGGTTTGAGTAAAATTTTTCCTCTAAGTTGACTTCTTTCAAATGAAAGGGGCCTTCTTTCTTGCATTAAAATTGCATCAGTGCCATGACCTGATGCATCACACTAAAAAATAAATGTTTGTGTGAAGTCATGTGTGGATAGGATAGGATTTGTACACATAGACTCAAGTTTTTCAAAATATTTGGTTGATTCTTGCGTATAATAAAATTATTCCTTATTTAACAATGTTGTTAGAGGTGCCACTATTTGACCATATTGCTCGAAAAACTTGCAGTAATAGCCTATCAATCCTAAGAATCCTCTAATTTTCTTCAAGGTTTTAGGAATTGTCCATTCCCTAATAGATTTTATTTTGTCAGGGTCCACTTGTACATTATCATGAAATACAATATGACCCAAATATTCCATTTCTAAAATCCCAAATGCACACTTGGAAGTCTTTTCATATAGTTGTTTCTCTTCCAAAAGTTGCAATACTATGTCAACATGTTGTACATGCTCCTCCCAAATTGTTTTGTAGATTATCATGTTATCAAAAAATACGAACACAAATTTTATAAGGAAACATTTGAAAACATAATTCATTGAGCTTTGATATGTTGAAGGTATATTGGTAAGTCTAATTGGCATAACCAAAAAATCATAATGACCTTCATGTGCTCTAAAGGTAGTTTTGGGAATGTCTTCTTGCCTCATTCTTATTTCATGCTATCTCGAATGGAGATCCAACTTAGTAAAAATATTTCTCCATACAGTTAAACTAATAATTCATCAATGACAAGAATATGAAACTCATCTTTGATGGTCATTTTTTGGATTTGTCTATAATCTGGACACACACATCATGAACCATACTTCTTCGTAACCATCACTATTGGTGAAGATAAAGAACTTTGGTTAGGTTGAATGATGCCCACATATAACATTTATTGGACCATACACTCAATCTCACTCTTTTGTGCATATAGATTCTTGTAAGGCATAATGTTAGGTGGGAACACTTCCTGGTTGCAAATGAATAGCATCCTCATGTTGGTTGTGGAGCCTGATTATCTTCTTGATTCATAGGTATTTGTTTTGAGCCGTGTTAATACCCCATGAATACTATACACCTCAAAATATTGTACACCCCTCCACATGGGGGGGTTACAGGGGGGCTTTCCCCCATTTTGGGGTTCGGGGGGCTCATCCCCCCTAGTTGGGCGGTATGGGGGTAACCTGTACCCTGACGAGGGTTCATGGGCGAAGCCCTCGAAGGAAAAATTTCCTTGTAAATGTATATTGTAATTTCATAGTAAATCTGAACTGTTCATTTAAGGTCACAAATCTTATGGTATAATTTATGTTAGGGATTTTTTCCCTAGAAGGAAACCCTATTTTATGACAGAAATGTATTACGACTATGCATGATTGTGAATATTGTATTCTGAGCAAGGAGGCTATGAGACAAAGAAGAGGATGTTACAGCAGGTGTGTTGTAGGTTGTATCCCTTCATTTGTTGGATAATAAAAAGGAAGGACCTGACAATTTCTCCAGTGGACGTAGACCACACAGGGTGAACCACACATATATGTGTCTCTATTGTATTGTGTATATTCTATGTTTTATTTATGCATTTGTTTTTATTTTATTTCTTCGCGATCATGTTTTTCTAACAACTCATATCAGAGCGAAAGGTAACTTGCCAGAAAAGAGGGTTCCTGGTTCAAGTGGAAGCAATGGAGGAAGATGGAAATTTTAGGGTCGATAAATTTAATGGAAAAAACTACCAGTTATAGAAGTTGAAGATGGAGGATTATTTATATCAAAAGGATCTATTCCTACCATTGGGCGGAATAGAAAAGAATCTAACAACCATGAAGGATGAAGAATGGGAGGTTCTTGATAGAAAGGAACTAGGAATGATATGGTTGAGCCTAGAAGCATCGGTAGCTTTCAATATTTCAAAATAAAATACAATGAAGGAGATGATGGATTCATTGGCTAAACTTTATGAAAAACCCTCGGTGTCCAATAAGGTATTTCTAATGAAGATATTATTTAATATGAATATGTCAAAATGTGGGACTATTGCAGATCATTTAAATGAATTTAATACAATCACTGTAAATGTGTTGAACCTACACATAATAGATATAGATAGAATATACCACACACATTTATAGAGACAAATTGAGAAATAAGAAGAAAGAGAGAAAGAATGGAAGAATTCTCATAAACTGTTATGAATAATGAATAATACACACATAATATACTATGTATAACTCAACCAATGTGCACTGGAAGAGAATCAAGTGCACCATAGTGGTGGTCTAGAGTGATTTGGACACACACCAACAGTTACATGAGTAAACTGCCACCTAGTCTAGTCTATCTAGCAGTTACGGGAGTGAACTACCACCTAGTTGAGTTAACTAGTCTATCGGTCTTTAGTTAATTGACTTAAACAAAGTCAAGTGAGGAGGAAATAAGGGAATCATGGGTAATGCACTAGTCCAGTGATGATACCAAGGCTAATGAGCATTATATGGTGATGATACCAATGTTGCATGGTGACAAAACCAATGCAACATATAGACTCCACTCAACTAGTCAAATTGAAGTAAAAACTGAAGAGAATATTCTCCCTAGAGGAATATTCTTCCTAAAATATAGGAGACTGGATAATGAATAATAAACAAGGAAAAAACTTAGGAAAAATAAATCCTAAGTGTGTGTGAAGTAACTCCAACACCCCCCCTAAACATCGTTATGGTGAAAATAAAGAATGGGTCTCGACAACGAGACAATGTTAGGTACCCAAATACAAAAGATACATTTAAATAAAGCGAGGAAAGAGTGAAAAAATCATGGGAAAGCCCCCCCCCCTCAAGGTAAAATGTATGTAAAAGTTAGAAATGACAGTTGCTAGGAAACTGTGTCCTTCACTCCAAGACGACTTCGCAAAGAACGAAACTTCTGCTCAGTGAAGGTCTTGGTGAAGATGTGTGTCGTCTATTCTGTTGAAGGAAAAAACTATAGGTTGATGATACTGTCATGTACTAAGTCCCATATGTAGTGCATGTGGATCGCATTGTGCTTCGTCCACTGCCTCTGAACTTGTCGCAGACCCCCTACCTCGAGGGGTTCGGTTGACCTCCCGGTCACGGATATTCTATTCTCCTTCAACCGAAGTGGCCCTTAGGTCCCTGCTGGAACCTTCGCAACAACTATCCCATGGGCCTTCAACAGTAACCCCGCTTGAACAAAGAAGTGCTAGGCACGGGTCCCTTCCCAATACAACTGTGTGATATGACTGCGAGCCCAACTTTGCGACACTTCGCACTTCACAATTTCAGGGATGTTGAGGTGAAGTGACTCACATCTATGCCTTTGGAACCCCGAATCCAGAGTACCAATGAACCAAATCCAATGGTCCATATCTGCCACCAACGGACAACCCTGGCTGCTTGTCGGCGTTCTCCTTCTCGGGGATTCGAAAAGGTTGTATGTGCCTTCCTCTGGCATCGAATTTCCAAACTGTACGGACCCTGATCAACGGTTCATAGAGTGCATTGATAAACAACTCATATCTAACCTTGATTTCATGTATCAGGGTTTTGAAAGACAAGGCCTAACCTTGCTCTCCAATACCACAAATCCTGAACTCCCAAAACTCAATGAACGACCCTGATCCCACTAGACCTACAATTCAGATCTCCTATGAATACTTCACCCCTGATGAACCTTTTCTTATCCTCCTCTCTACTGCTCACGATCGGGTGACCCTCGTGATTTCGTGATTTCGACCCTCTCCCTGGGAAATGCTCCTCCGTTCATTCGAGCTTCTATGAAACTTTGGTGTTTCTTCCAGACACAAATCTGTCTAGACTTAGAATTTCCACGGCGACTGAAATCTTTTCTTTCCTTCGAATTGTTTGAAGGTTCTAACCCTCATGAGCTTGGGTTTCCTTGCTAGCTTCCAGATTGAAAGAATCCATTTGCACACACTTAGCATGGCTCTGCGATAACCTCCAGTTATCCACGATGTTAACTATGTGTGCACCTCACAACATATATTCTCCAACCACTCTTTGGGTTTGAAGAATTCTAATTCCTCCCTCAGCCTATGCACTCTTTGCACGCCTTTCTATGCCTTAGCCACACCTCTCCTAATATAAGCCAATGCTACTTCTCCTGAGTTTTCTGAGATAAAACTAAGAACTTTTTCACGCACTCTATGCGGACCTTTCACTGCACTCCTTGCAGGAATTCTCAGGAAGAGAAACAATTGAAACTCATACTCCTCCTCTCATAGACTTCATACATTCAACATGAAATCAAGAGCATACACAGAGCATTGAAACAAAATACATAACCGAGAATATAAGAAAACTGTAACATACCATTCAATAGATGTAAACAGTAACCATGGAACACCATAGAAATGGAATCAAAACATTCTTATATTAATTCCAGTGCTCCTGTACATGGCTCAATAGCAACTGCTATCTGCTTATATAATCCCAAAATCTATGTTCTTCTCTATGTTCTTTCTTTACTTCTCTACAACATACAATGAGAATTCTCTCTATCACACAATACATGCGAGGGAGATTTCTTTAGAGTTTTTCCTCCTACATTACAAGATATCTAATCTGAATTAAAATCTACAACTACTTTACATTCAATATACTTAAATGCCTCCATATCCGATAGATGAGAGCAACGCTCAAGATCTGTTTACAATCTCCAAAACATAAATGCAATTACATCCTCCCAGATATTACATTTCTTGTTCTATCATTCAAATTCAAAACATTTTCAAAATGTGCGCTGGCGCATTTCCAGTTGTCTTCCACTTTTGTGCTTGATTTGTTGGATTGCTTATGATGCTCCTGTATCATAGTCTCTTGGCTGAAAAATTTCATGAACTCCTGTTCATGAGCTCTTGTACTTTCTGTCCATATATTTGGATATCTGCTTCATTCTCCCAACTGACATCTTAAATCAGGAATCCTTTCCACTTCACCAAGTATTCAAAATATGTTTTTCTCCCGGTCTTTTTACCAACTCTTTGATCAATAATATTTTCCATCTGTGGCCTTTCAGCTATAGGCATCTGTCTAACCCATTAGACTTCCTTCTAATCCTTTGATCTCTCTGTTCCATATGTTGTGTAAGGATATAGATCTACTATATTGAATATGGGCGATATTCCTACCCATCTGGTAATTCAATTTCGTACACATTTGCCTCAAACTTTTGCAGAATCTTACATGGTCCAATTTTCTTCATTTTCATCTTATTGTATGTTCCCCTTGTGAACCTTTCCTTTCTGAGATGTGCTAAAAAAAAATCACCCACTTCAAATTGAATTTCTCTTATGTGTTGATCTGCTCTGTGCTTATATTCCTAGCTAGAGTTCTGCAATCGCTCCCTGACTTTACTATGGAGCTCCTACATTCCTGCTACAAAATGTTCAACGATAGCACTCCAGAATTCATTCTGCTCTAAGTATTTCAATTCAAAAACTCCTCTTGGCTGCATTCCATACATTATCTAGAATGGGATTTGTCCTGTACTCCTGTTGGGTGAGTCATTATAAGAAAATTCTGCCTGTGGAAGAACCCAATCCCACTGGTTGTGGTGTTCAACTACCAAACTCCGCAATAAGTCCCCCAAACTCCAATTTAATGCCTCAGTCTGTCCATCCATCTGAGGATGATATGTTGAGCTAAAATATAAATTCATCCCCAACTTCTTCCATAGCGTCCTCCAAAAATGACCAACAAATTTGGTATCCCGATCTGAAACAATATGCTTGGGTAAGCCATGAAGTCTAACAACTTCTTTGAAAAATAGATTTGCAATGTGAGTTGCATCACTGGTTTTCTAACATGGTATGAAATGTGCCATTTTAGAGAATCTATTGACTACCACGAAGATGGAGTCACAACCCCTTCTATGTCCTCGGAATTCCCAACACAAAATCCATGCTTATCATGTCCCACGACCTATCTGGTATTGGAAATGGTTGATACAACCCTGTATTCTATCTTTTCCCCTTTGCATGCTAGCAAATCCTGCACCTATTCACGAATTTCTTGACATTTTTTCTCATCCCTGTACAATAGTATGAGCCATTCAATTTTTCAAAAGTCTTATCATGGCCGAAATGTCCAGCCAATCCCCCACTATGCTTTTCCTTCAAGAGGTTCTCTCTCATAGAGAATTTCGGTATACACAACTGGTTTCCCCTGAAAAACATTCCATCCTAAATCAAGTATTCAGTCCATTGGTTTCTGTCTCTGAGAACTGGATTCTCACATGCTTCATATGCTTCTTTAAAATTTGCATCATCTTTGTACATCTCCTTGAGATTGTTAAAACCTAAAGTTTTCACTCTGAACTCCTGTAGAATCAAACATTTCCTACTCAATGCATCAACAACCTTGTTAGCAGTTCCATAAATATGATTTATAACAAAAGTAAAATTCTGCATATATTCAACCCATTTTGCATGCTTCTGGTTCAATTTCTCCTGTCGAGTTATGAATTGTAAAGCATGGTTATCGCTATACAAGACAAACTCCTTTGAAACCAAGTAATGCCTCCATTTCCTCAATGCTTGTATGACTTCATAAAATTCCTTGTCATACGTGGAATATTTTATCTTGGTCTCATTCAACTTCTCACTGAATTATGCAATTGGCCTATTGTCTTGACTCAAGACTACCCCAATTGCAAATCCACTGGCGTCACATCTCACTTTAAATGTCTTACTAAAATCTGGAATAACCACAACTGGTTGTTCAGTTATCTTAGCTTTCAACAACTTGAAACTCTTCTCTGTTCCCTTTTTCCAATGAAAAGATTTGTGTCTTTTCTTGAATGTGTCCATCATTGGTGCACATATCCCACTGAAATTCCTATAAAAAATAGCCAATCCATGGAATATTCAAACTTCAAATATACTCTTTGGCGATGGCCAATCCCTGATTGCTTTTACCTTATGAGGATCCATCTTCAACTCATTCGAAGAGATTACAAAACCCAAGTAAATGAATTCTATCTTCATGAAAGAAGACTTATTTAAATTTATCAATAATTTCTCTTGCTACAACCTCTTCATCACTGCGGTTAAATGATTCATATGTTCTTCCTCAGTGTTACTGAAGATCAGTATATGATCAAGATACACAATTACAATTTTCTGATGAAATCCTTCAAGACTTCATTCATTAATCTCATGAAAGTACTTGGCGCATTCGTCAAACCAAATGGTATGACAAGCCATTCATAGAACCCTTCATTTGTTTTTAATGTTATCTTCCCTTCGTCACCTTCCCTCATTATAATCTGGTGATATCTGCTTTTCAAGTCAATTTTTGAAAAACACTTTGCTCCACTCAAGCAATCCATCAAGTCATCCATCCTAGGTAAAGGAAATCTATACGTGATGGTGATCTTGTTTATATCTCTCAAGTCTGCACACATTCTCCAACCACCATCTTTATTTGGACTTAACACTGTTGGAACAACGCATGGGCTCAAGATTTCTCTAATCAACCCTTTTTCCATCAAATCTCGGACTTGTCTCTTAACCTCTTCATTTTCCTGCGGTGTCAATCTATACTCTTCTTTGTTTGGTAAACTCACTACAGGTATAAGATCAATGTGATGACTTATCCTTCTGATGGGTGGATACGAACAAGGTAATTTGTCCACCACTATATCAACAAACTCCTCCAACAGTCCCTGAATCTCCTCTGGTAGATCATCTATCTTGGTACTGTTCAAGACGACTCTAGGTTTTTTAACCACAACAAAATGCATTTTATCATCTTTCTTGACTTCATCAAGAAGCTCCTTCCCACTCATGATAAGTATAGTATTGATTGCTTCTGCCTTTACCTTCTCATATTTAAATGGCAACAACATATGATTCCTACCATTCTTCTCCAAGGTGTATGTGTTCCTCCTCCCATCATGAACAACATTTCTTTCATATTTCCATGGACTCCCCAACAAAAGGTGACAGACATCCATGGGAATAACATCACATAAAATTTCATCCTTATATTCCCCTATCCTAAATTCAACTAAACATTGGTTAGTGACAGTTACCTAGTGTCCTTTTTTCAACCATGAAACCTTATATGGGCTTGGATGTGCAACGATTTCTAGTTTCATCTTCTCCACCATTTCTGTGGATACTAAATTATATGTGCTTCCACTGTCCACTATTACCTTTCATACCCTTTCCT
Source organism: Picea sitchensis (assembly GCA_010110895.2). Classification (NCBI taxonomy): domain Eukaryota; kingdom Viridiplantae; phylum Streptophyta; class Pinopsida; order Pinales; family Pinaceae; genus Picea; species Picea sitchensis. The sequence continues at coordinate 92,145 of SNQJ01S0031505.1, read as the reverse complement.
TGGTCTTGCAAGCAGTTCTAAATAAACTGATCCCCCAGGCTGGATTCTCTACCTCCTTCTCTGGTTTCAAGATAATTTTCCTCATCATTAATGACCTTCCACCTTCTGCATCTTTTGCCTCAACATTTGTCCCTTGTGCTTTGGAAATGTGAGCTTCTCCTCCATCGCTTCTCCTATCAGGACATTCAAAGGATTTGTGTCTGATATTTCCACAGAAAAAACATTTTACCTCACCTCCTCTGCCTCTTCCTCTTCCTCTTGCTCGCGGAAAATTGTTCTTGTCGGCATATTGTCTCCTCTGTGAACTTCCTCCTTTTTCAAGGTGAGTATGAGGTTTATTTTCTTCTTCCTTTGGCTTCTGTACTCTATCCTAGGAAATTGCTTTTCCTCTGTTCTGGATTCAACCTCTACCTCTTTGACCTTGCCTTCGGGCCAATTTCTCTTCAGCCTTCAGGGTGATCTGATAAGCATCTTCCACATTTATAATCATCACCATGATCATCTCATCTTGAATTTCATATCTTAGACCATTAATGTATTTGGAGACCTTCTCACCATCACTTTATCGATGACCTACTCTAATGTTTATCCTATAGAACTCCTCAATATACTCCTTCACTATCATCCCCTTCTGTCTCAAATTCTAAATTCTTTGAAACTGATTAATCTGGTAATCTCTGGGTATAAACTTGGCTTTCATCTTTACAACCATTCTATCCCAGCTTTTGATTATTTTCTTGCCTTTGCAATGCCTATTAGCCTGCAGTTCATCCCACCACAGTGTTGCATGCCCTTTAAGTCTAGTGACAACATGTTTGACTTTCTTATCTTCCTTGACATCCTCATAGTCGAAGTATTTATCCAGATCTCTAAACCAATCTAGCAGCTCTTCAACGTCTAAGTTTCCTTCATACATTGGAATGTACATCTTTTCTATGGCTTTGATTCTTGCAACAATTTTGAATAGATGTTCTTATACAACATCTTTGGTTACAACTTCTTCTTCATTTCCTACCTCATTCTCTCTTTCAGCCTCACTGACATCTCCAACATCAACTATCTGTCTATGTGTTTTCTCCATAGCATCTAGTCGAGCACAAAGTTCTTTCATCTCCCTTTCCACAGCTGGATCGGGTAGTGGTCTTTCTTGACGTCTTCTAGGCGACATTGTTCAAATCCGTTCCTTGCAGAATTCAAATCACAACTTGTTTTATGTCTCCTTTCTCCTACAGAAACAAAGATTGTAAGCTCTGATACCACCTGTCGCAGACCCCCTACCTTGAGGGGTCTGGTTGACATCTCGATCATGGATATTATATTCTCCTTGAGCCTAAGTGGCCCTCAGGTCCCTGCTGGAACTTGCACAACAACTAACCCATGGGCCTTCAACAGTAACCCTGTCTGCATGAAGAAGTTCTAGGCACAGGTCCCTTCCTAATACAATTGCATGATATGACCGCGTGCCCAACTCTACGGCACTTCGCACTTCACAATTTTAGGGATGTTGAGGTGAAGTGACTCACACCTCTACCTTTGGAATCCTGACTCTCGAGTACCAATGACCCAGATCCAATGGTCCATATCTGCCACCAACCGACGACCCTGGCTGCTTTTCGGTGTTCTCCTTTTCGGGGATTCTAAAAGGTTATATGCGCCTTTACTTCGGCACCAAATTCCTGAACCATATGCACCCTGATCAATGCTTCACAGAGTTTTTTGATCAATGACTCAGATCTAACCCTGATTTTGCGTATCAGGGTTTTGAAAGGCGAGGCCTAACCTTTCTCTCCAATACCATGATCCTGAACTCTCGAAACTCAATGAATGGCCCTAATCCTACTGGACCTACGACTTAGATCTCCTGTGAATACTTCATCCCTGAACAACCTTCACTTAGCCTCCTCACTATTATTCATGATCAAGTGACCCTCGTTATTTCAACACCCTCCCTGGAAAATTCTCCTCTGTTCATTCGAGCTTCGATGAACCTTTGGTGTTTCTTCCAGACACAAATCCATCCAAACTTAGAATTTCCACGGTGACTGAAATCTTCGTTTCTTTCAAACTGTTCAAATGTTCTAACCCTCCTGATCTTGTGTTTCCTTGCTAGCTTCCAGATTCAAAGAATAGCTATGCACACACTTAGCACGGCTCTATGATAACCTCCAGTTATTCACGATGTTAAATATGTGCACACCTCACAACAGAGATTCTCCAACCACTCTGTCGGTTTGAATAATTCCAATTCCTCCCTCATCCTGTGCACTCTTTGCATGGATTTATGTGCCTCAGCCACACCTCTGCTGATATAAGCCATCATTACCTCTACTGAGTTTTCTGAGATAAAACTCAGAACTTTGTCATGCACTCTATGCGGACCTTTCACTGCACTCCTTTCAGGAATTCTTAGGAAGAGAAACAATTGAAACTCATACTCCTCTCATGGACTTCATACATTCAACATGAAATCAAGAGCATACACATAACATTTAAACAAAATTCATAACATATAATATAAGCAAATTGTAACATACCATTCAATTGATGTAAGCAGTAACCATGGAACACCATAGAAATGGAATCAAATCATTCTTATATTAATTCCAACACTCTTGTACATGGCTCAATAGCAACTGCTATCTGCTTATAAAATCCCAAAATTTTTGTTCTCCTCTATGTTCTTGCTCTACCACTCTATAGCTTACAACGAGAATTCTCTCTATCACATAATACATGTGAGGGAGATTTCTTTAGATTTTTCCCTCCTACATTACAAGCTATCTAATATGAATTAAAATCTACAACTAGTTTACATTCAATACACTTAAATGCCTCCATATCCGACAGATGAGAGAAATGCTCAGGAAGAAATGCTCAGGATCTGTTTACAATTTCCAAAACATAAATGAAATTACATCCTCTTAGATATCACATTTAGTATTCTATCATTCAAATTCAAACATTTTCAAAGTGTGCGTTGGTGCATTTCTAGTTGTCTGCCACTTTCTCACTTGCTTTGTTGTCTTTCTTACGGTGCTCTTGCAACAAAACTGGATCTCTACATAACGTCAAAGTGCTCTGGATTTCACACCACATGACGATGATCCGATCAAACTAACTGCCCAACTTAGTGAGAAAATGTTGTAGCCACATAGCTTGAATGGTTATGTTAACTACCCTTCTATATTTTTCCTCAGTTGAATAAAGAGAAATAAAACCCTGCTTCTTAATTGACCAAAAAATAGGCCCAGAACCAAGACTAAGTGAGTAACCAGATCTGGACTTGTGATCAGTGTTATCGCCAGCCCAGTCAAGATCAGTGAACCTGATGAGATCCAATGTAGAGTCTGCAACATAATGAATCCCAAAGGTGATGGTTCCCTATACGTATCGAAGGATATGCTTTGCAGCTTTCCAATGTAGCTCATGTGGCTCCTGCATGAACATGGAAACTGCGCCAAGTTCATAGGAGAGGTCTAGTCTAGAGTGTGTGCAATACAACAAGCTCCCCACTAGTTGTTGGTACAGTGTGTTCTCAACTAGTGGAGTGTCCCCACCATCCTCAAGTTTGAATCTTGATAGGAAAGGAGTCAGAGTAGGATTAGAGTCTATCATGTGAAATATCTCAAGGATATCTTGAGCATATTTGGCATGAGATGGTTTGATTCCTAATGCATCCTGACTGATCTTGAGTCAAAGGAAGAAGTGTAGAAGACCCATGTCCTTCATAAAAAACCTGTCATGTAGAATCCTCTTGACTGCAACAATCACTGAATTTGAGCAACCGTTGATCTGATAATCATCAACATACAGAAATAAGATTAGAAGTGAATCAATCGTCCTGAGCATGTAGACATTCAGATCTTATTTACAACATACAGAGTTCTGTGACAGCAGGTAGGATTCCATATTGGAATACCATGCCCTCAGATATTTCTTGAAGCCATAAAGAGATTTCTTCAGCCGACAGACCAAAGAGGAATCCTGCATAAATCCTTGGGGCTTCTCCCTATAGATCTCCTCAGAGATATCACCATGAAGAAATGCATTCTTCACATCCATCTGATGGAATTCCCATCACATGGTTGCCACAATGGAAAGTGTCAAATGTATGGAATCCATATTTTCTACTAGAGTGAAGGTCTCATCATAGTCAATTCCATGCACCTACTAAAATACTTTGGAAACTAGCCTGGCTTTCTATCTTCTAATCTTTCCATCCGCTGTTCTCTTGGTCCCATAGACCCATCTTCACCTAAAAAGTTTCCTTCCAGAAGGAAGGGGAAATAGATCCCATGTCTGGTTCTCGAGGAGGGAGTTGTACTCCTGCATGGAATATTCCCAAAAGGGTTTTTCAGTAGCCTCGCCATAAGAATGTGGATCTGAAGAATGAACCAAGAAAATATGCATGGAGGTAATGGCTTAGTGGCAGTGATTGTAATAGGAGGCTCCTCGAAATCATATTGAGTCATCCTAGTATCAACTAGATCACCAGCAAGATCCCATGCATCCTAGAGAGTAGTTTGGGCCCACTTGGGCCTCTTCTCTAGCTCTGGATCTGCATCTGCTTGCACTGAATCTACATATAACTGTACTAAATCTTAATATAGATCATCTAAATCCTCTGAATCAGAACTCTTTTCTGAAGAAGTATCGGCATGTGCATGCTCATCATCTCGGATAGGTGGAAGAATGAAGGTGTCTGCATGTGGCTTCTAAGGTACATGCAAGACACTTTCCTTGAATTGGACACTTCCCTCAATAATGAGCCAGTCCAAGGAAATATAAATAAGTCTATATCCCTTCACACCATCAAGGTATCCAACAAAGATACACTCAGTTCTCTATGGATCAAGTTCCTTCCTCTTTTCAGAGAGAATCTTGGCTCATGCATGGGAATCGAAAATATGAAAGTGGGTCACTTCTGGTTTGAGGATGCTCCAAGGCTCGTAGGGGGTCTTATCCTTGACAGATATATGGGGATATATATTTTGGATGTAGGTTTCACAATTAAGTTCTTCGGCCCATAATATATGTGGTAATAAATTTGCATGTAGCATGCAAGATGCCATCTCTTTTAGAGATCTATTTTTACGCTCAACAAATTCGTTTTTCAGCGGAGTATAGGGAACTATGTGTTGCAACTGAATCCCTGCCTCATGACAAAGATTTTGAATCTCATTATTGACATACTCTCCCCCATTATCAATTCAGAGTATTTTGATTTTCTTTCTTGATTGTGTCTCAACCAGGGTTTTGAAATCTTTGAGGTGTTGAAAGACATCAATTTTTTTCCTGATAAAGTAAATCCATGTTGTAATACCCCAAGGATGAGACTTGGTTGTAATTATGAATGTAACATGTGTTGTAGGATGTTGAGGCAAGTATTTATAAGTTGGTAGGCTTATGTGTTGATTAGGCTAAGAGCCTAGATGTTAAATGTAGGAGCTTGTTTTTTATATGTAAATATTCATATTATTAATATAACAACAACATTGTGTGTAGACTGACCACAAAGAAAGAGTATGGGGGAATGAACTCCACTAGGTTGGGAAAGGGAGGAGGCTAAGAGATTGAGGAAAAGGGATAAGATTAAGAGCCTAATAGAATAATATATTATTATCATAAAACTTGTAAAGAGGATATTAATTTATCATAAGTTCCTTTAGGGAGAGGAACGAGTTCCAAGTGGGGAGGAACATGCTCCTAGAGAGCCAAGTGTCATCCAAGACACATGCATATTTATGGGAGGATTCTCACCATTCTCNGGGCTCACGATTCTGACCATGCTGGCCAATTACCTCAACTCACTGATGCACCTAGCAAGCACGTAGTGACCCAATCTGCCATTGTTGAATTCCAAGACACCCAAACCACTGCAACAAAACTGAATTGATACCCTTGTTGTACCTATACCCTGGGGGTTGCTTGTATTTTTTCCTGTTTGTACCGTTTCCCACGTCAAGTTTCTTTTGTTTCCATCACCATGCCCATGTGTTGAGGAGAGGGATTGAAGAAGCGGGTTTTCAGGCCAGTGGATAGAAGAAGAATGTTGTCAGGATTGTGTGCAACTATCTCCAGGTGAGAGAGTCCAATAGAAACTATAGATCTATGAGAATTCCTAATCCGACCTGTTGTTGAAGCCCTGGAAAGGGAGGTGTAGTTGTTGATGGATTGTGTGATAGTGAAGGTGCACACTCCTGGGGTGGGACAAGAATGTGGGGAATGAGAGTCTGTGAACTCTGGGCATAAGTGTATCCTTGGAGTAAATCCTTCCTGTTATACTATGCAACTTCCTTTTGTCCCTGCCTAGCCTAGAAATCCCTTTCTCGATGGAGTTTAGTCCCAACTCAGGTTTGAACCACTACTGAGAGGGATGAGCAGCGTGGTCTAAGGCTAGGAGGTTCGTGGAAGGTATGCACACGGTTGGTGTACTTCAATTAAGAGATAAGTATATTTTATGTACTTAATGGTTAAATGATGTATTTTAGTGCATGTATGTGATTCTTGTAATGTTATCCTGTGTTTTGATGCATGTATGTTTTCATGTTATCTCTATTTATTGTTGTTAAGTTTATATGTGAATATTTCCACAAAAGATGTTTACTCAATGAGGATGCCTAACCTGTTGGTGGTTGGGAACGTTTCAAAATGGTATCAGAGCATTATATGGAGTAGCATGGCCTGACTTGGGTGGCCAAGGATGTTACAGGATGGTATCCAAGCGTTATCTGGAGTAGCATGGCTCGACTTGGGTGGTCGGGGATGTTACAAAACGGTACCAGATTGTTATCTAGAGTAGCATGGCCCGAATTTGGTGGTTGGGGATATTACAGAATTGTATCAGAGCCATGGTTTCAACACTGAGCCTGGATGGGCCATGTTAGTGGAAGTTGAAGCAAATTTTTTGGAAAATAATTGTTGTCGAGAGGGACAATATTCAACTTCAGAGCCATGGTTTCAACACTGAGCTTGGATGGGTCGGATAAATGGTTAATGAAGAAAAGGTTTTAGAGTGAATTGTTGTCGAGAGGGACAAAATTTGAAGTTCAAAGTGTTCCTGAGTGTTAGAAAGGCACCGTGTGAACACTTGGACTGTGTTAAAAAACTCAAGAAGTATAGTGGTTTAAGAAAACCTACAGAAGAAGGATACCACTACAACCGTGGTATTGGACCACAAAGTTTATAATTTGTACCATAGGATCTGTTCGAGAGAAGGAAGATCCTTTACAATCGCTAGATATTGGAAAATGAAGATGGTGGTTAAGCACCAAAGTCCTTCAAGACTTTGCCTCTCCAAATGTTTGAAGTTACTTGTCGTAAAAAGGGAGAAAACATGTTGAAGCTCCAAAGTCCCAGATGGGATCTACGTCATAGATTCAGGGAAAATTGCTTGACCGTTAGATCGATTGAAGATATATCAGAGCCGTTAGATCGATTCAAGAGCAAGAGGTAAGGCACAATGGTGAACAAAAAATCTCAACCATCATATCTACGCACAAGTGATTGTGAGTCATAGATCTCACAACAGTTTGGAAGTTCGATAGTTTAGGAGAAAGGGAGTGTGCTAGAGTGAAATCATGAAGTCACGAATTCCAGAGTTATTCTAGACTGTTCATCAAAAGGGACATGTGTCTGTAGATTGGCTTGTTCAGGAATTCAGAATTCAGGAGAAACGAAGTGTGATAGAGTGAAAACTCTCGAAGTTTAGAGTTAATTCAGACTGTTCATCAAAAGGGATACGTGTCGACATATTATCTTTTTTGGGAAATCAACATTCGGGAGAAATGAAGTGTGATAGAGTGAAAACTTATGAAGTCTCGAAGTCTGGAGTTAATCCAGACCATTCATTAAAAGGGACACGTGTCGGCAGATTAACTTGTTTGGGAATTTGACATTTTGGAAAACAAAATGTGATAGAGTGAAAAATATCGAAGTCCTAAAGTTTGTAGTTAATCCAGACTGTTCATCAAAAGGGGCACATGTTAGAAGATGAGCTTGTTCGGGAGTTCGATGTTCGGGAGTCTCAAAGTCCTGAAGTGACATGGCTTGCTGACGTCACCTAAAATGACGTGGACATGTGGAATGTTTGCCATGTTTCAGGGAGTTAAGAAATTCTCAAGAATGGTTATGAGAGTCAAAACATGACACGTGTCACCTATTTGATTGGGCCACATGTCCGCTTCTAGTGATTCACCATGTGGCACTCCTCTTAAGCATGGGTAGTGGGGCCCCTGATGGTTACATAAAGTAGTTAAAACCTTGGTGAATAATTTAACTAGACCAATCCCATGATAACTTGACCCCAGTAGATGCGTGGCACCAAATTGTGAAGTTCAGAGAATTGGTACTCCAAAGAAAAGGTGTTTTAGTTAGCATTGAGTAGAGAAATCCCAAAGGCCCGAACTTCAGAGTTAATATCAATCGTTGGTCATAGGGGATGTGTGGTGTTAGATCCCAAGGCTGGGAGACTTGACACTTTGAAAGAAATGGTTCATGAGGGAGTGGGAGGAATAAATCCCTGAAGTTTCATAGTGTCGAATTGACGTGATGTGATGACATCATCGGGGGTGACATGGAAGTATTTAAATATTTGCAGTTCGATATTTTTTAGGTGTGAGTATGTGAAATCCTTCGAATTCTCGAAACCCTGAAGCTACGAAGTCTTGGAGCCAGAAAGTATGGAAGCCATACTGCTGTAGTAAGTCTCAGTCATTCGATGTTGAGAAGTCGACGACCATTGATCCACCCCACTTCGTGATTTTGCCAATGCATCACTCCATGATATTTGTTGTGATGCACGAAAAGGGGAAACCTTTGAATCTTCAGAGGCCCAAAGTTTCAAGGCTCTGTATAAGTTCCCAACTATTAGCACTTGGTCACATGCGAATGAAGGGATGAAGGAAAAATGGGCTAGCACCCGAAAATGAATTGTAGAACATAACATGAGTTGGATATAGAACCGTGGGGATTCTTGATCAACCAAGGACCCACATAAAATGGAGTCTGGTATTCTTTTGTTGAATCAAATTGTTTAATTTATTCTGGAAACTTATTAAGTCTAATAGCCTGACAAAATTCGGTTGACTGCAAATTTTGCAGAGTTAACAATTATCATAAACAAATCAAATTGTTACATAGTGTAGACAAATGGAGGAGGCAAAGGATGCTTACAGTCTAGATGATGAAGTTATAGGAATGGATGTCCATTTGGGAGTTTAAGGAATAAACTCCAATGGGCATGGAGAAGAAATGGATAAAGACTTGGTCATGATGAAAATCATTAAAGAAATTCATAAAGATGTCGAAATTCACCAAGCAGATAACAAAAGGCTTAAGAAATCCAAGCAGTAATAGGAGTACTTCAATATGAAGTTGATGTGAATCCTTGAAATAATTTAAAAGAAGTCAGATAAGGAAAGTGGAACCAACAAATCAAGGAGCCACAGGTTCCCTGATGTAGAAAGAAGAGAAAGAAGTGGTAATCGACATCACTAACACTCCCAAAGTCATTCCAAAAAGAGGCCACACAACAATTCAAGTCCATATCCTACCAGAAAGAATAAGAGATCTGAAGTGGATGAATGAAGGGTGAAATGAATAAGATCAAACCTCCTACTTTTGATGGAGAGCACCAGAAAGATGAAGAGGCTGAGACATGGCTACTGGGCATGAGGAAATATTTCCAATTTCATAATTATTCCTCTTATGTAGAAAAAACAATTGCAATCTATCAGATGAAAGGAAAGGCATATGTGTGGTGGTATCAACTTGTGCAAGTGAAGCACATCTTAGAGAAGGATGTAACATGGAGGGAATTCAAGAAACATTTTGAAAATAAGTACTTAACCAAGAGATACTATGACAAAAAGATTAAAGAGTTCTTTAAACTTAAATTGGGAAGCATGAATATAGATGAATATGAAAGGAGATTTCTAGAGTTGTTGAAGTATGTCCCTTTCATTAAGGATGAGATAGTCAAGATCTAGAGATATCTGAGTGAGCTGCCATATTTTATCAGCGAAAAAATACATTATGATTATCCTAAAACTATTGAAGAAACCATAAGGAAGGAAAAGTGTTTATATGATCATCATAAAGGAAAGCCTAATTTTCAAAGAGCTTGGGAAGACAAGAGGAAGTTTAAGAGAGAGAAGAGGCATAAGGGGAAAAAGCCCCCATTTTTCAGAAACAATCCTCAAGGACAACCAGTTTTGAGGGATCCCAGGATGGCTAAAGCAGGTGAGAAAAGGCCAAGCCAGACACTTATGCAATGTTGTGGTTATAATGGAGATCATAAGTATAGATATTTCCCTCACAGAAAGGACAAGGTGAGATTTCTTCAGAATGTTCAACGAGAAGAAACAATGGAGGACATGGGTAGAAGGGCACCAAGGATCTATGCAGCCCTACACAACAAGAAAGTTGAATTTCAATCACACATGATTGAAGTCGAAGGTATGATCAATAACTGTTCCTTTACTATTTTAATTGATTTGGGGGCTAGTCACAGCTATATAGATCATAAGGTAGAGGAAATATTTCAATTGCCAAGAAGAAAGCATGGGAAATATTGGCTAGTGCAGTTGGATATTGGATCCAAGAGAAAGGTTGTTGAGTTGGTTAAATCATGTCCAGTGGGAATGAATGGGATGATTACCAAGGAAGATTTGAACATCCTGCCCTTGGGATCATATGTTTTCCTAATGGGTATGGATTGGTTGGACCAACACCATTCCATATTAGACTATCATAACAAGGCATTAAATTTATTGGATGAGGAAGGAAATAGGAAATCATTATAAGGAATTCCCAGAGAAGTTATTGACTGACAAATCTCAGCAATGCAGCTAAAGAAGTGTTACATGAAGGGATGCCAAATATTTGTAGCCCATATGGATGAAGAACCTAAGGATAAGGTGCCAAAATTGGAGGATAATGTAGTCCTGAAATATTTTGAAGATGTTTTCAAAGAGATACTAGGGCCACCTCCAAAGAGAGATATTGATTTCTCTATAAATTCGATGCCTAGGGAAACTCCAGTATCAAAGACTCCCTACCAGATGAGCACACCAGAACTGAAAGAACTGCAAATGGAGATTGAATAAGTTTTAAATAAGTGGTACATATGGCTAAGTGTGTCACCTTGGGGTGCCCCAGTGTTATTTGTGAATAAGAAATATGGAACCTTGAGATTGTGCATTGACTTCAGAAAATTAAATAAAGTAACTATAAAGAACAAGTATCCTCTACCAAGGATCGATGATCTCTTCGATCAATTGAAGGATGAAAGGATATTATCAAAGGTAGATATCAGGTCAGGATACTATCAGGTAAGAATTAAAGAGGAATACATAAGCAAGACCACCTTCAAGACAAGGTATGGTGATTATGAGTTCATAGTGGTGCAATTTGGGTTATCAAATGCACCAACTATTTTCATGTGCTTAATGAATGGTGTTTTCTGAGAATATTTAGACAAGTTTGTCATTGTATATTTGGATGACATCCTTGTATACTCCAATATAGAGGAATAGCACTAGAAACACTTGAGGATGGTGTTGTAGGTGCTAAGAGAGCACCAACTGTTTGCTAAGTTGAGAAAGTGATCATTTTTCCAAAATTGAATTCACTATTTGGGGCATATAATATCCGAAGAGGGAATAGCAATATACCCTGAAAAGATTGAATCTATTAAGGGGTGGGCATCACCTAAGAATGTGATAGAAGTCAAATCCTTCATCGGTCTAGCTAGTTACCACAAGAGATTCATTGCAGTATTTTTGAGGATTTCTCACCCAATCACTCCCTTGCAAAGAAAATGCGTAAAGTTTAAATGGACAGAAGAATGTGGAAAGAGCTTCCAGAAATTGAAGCAGTTGTTAACCAGTGCTCCAATTATGAAGATTATATATCCAAATGAAGAATTTTTGGTTTGCATAGATGCATGCAAATAAGGACTGGGTGGAGTCCTCAACCATAATGGGTTTGTGATATGTTTTGAATCCATGAAATTGAAAGAGCATGAAAGGATCTATGCCACTCATGATTTGGAGTTGGAAACCATAGTACATACCTTAAATAAATTGAGACACTACCTCATGGGAAAGAGGGTTGAGCTGAGAACAGACCATAATGGTTTAAAATGTTTGTTTGATCAACCTACTTTAAATTCCAGGAAGAGCAGATGGTTGGAATTCCTATGTGAGTATGACTTTGATATCAAACACATCAAAGCAAAGGAAAACAAAGTGGTTTATGCACTCAGTAGGAGAGTGCATGAACTACATGCTACATCCATCACCATGTATCAAACCGATCTTGAAGACATAATTTCGAAAGCTGCAGAAGCATATTTACAGTACATGGAAATGGTAACAAAGTTACAACAAGGTAAGATTCTACATAAAATAGAATATTATAGATTGGAAGTTGATGGAATACTCCTATATAGGGACAAAATTTATGTACCCAGTTCTCAGGAATTGAGGAGTATGATTTTGAAGGTGATGCATAATGTTCCTTATGTTGGGCACCTTGGATATCAGAAAATAGTGGCAGCAGTCAAGAACCATTACTACTAACCAAGCATGAAGAAATAAATTGCAGAGTACATCGCTAGATGTATGGAGTGTCAAAGGGTCAAAGCTGAGCATAGGTAGCCAATTGGGTTGCTACAACCATTACCTATTCCTGAGTGGAAGTGGGAAGTGGTGACAATGTATTTCATCACAGGATTACCCATAACAAACAAGAAACATTATTCCATCATGGTGGTGGTGGATAAGCTTACAGAATCTTCCCAGTTTATTCCCTTGAAGACTATTCACACGACATATAATGTTTTTGATATTTATATGAGGGAAGTAGCATGATTGCACGATATTCCCAAGACAATTGTGTTTGAGAGATACCCAAAATTTACCTTGAAGTTTTGGAGAGGATTATTCAAGGGGCTCAGAATGAGCCTGAAATTCAACACAACTTATCATCCTAAGTCTGATGGACAAACAAAAAGAGTAAATCAAGTGATATAAGGTATTTTAAGAATGTATGTGATGGAAAAACCATCCATATGGGAAGACTACCTACACTTAGTAGATTTTTCTTACAAGAATTGGTACCAAGCATCACTAAAGATGATCCCATTTGAGGCACTTTATGGTAGAAAGTGCAACACACCAATAAGCCAGGACAACCTAGCTGATAGAGAAATAATTGGGCCATAGTTTCTCGGTGAAATGGAAGAGCAAGTGTTAAAGATTAAGAAAAATTTGAAGGATTTCCAACACAGGTAGAAAATATATTCTGATAAAGGCATAACCCACAGGGAGTTTAAAGTGGGTGATCATGTTTTATTGAAGGTGAAAGCTAACAAAAGTTCCTTGAAGTTGGGAAACTATTCCAAGTTGGCAGCCAGATATTGTGGACCATTTGAAATTCTAGAAAGGATTGGACCAATAGCTTATATGCTTGCATTGCTGGAACGCATGACTATTCATAATGTATTTCATGTCTCATTTCTTAAGAAATATATACCCAATGCTAATCATGTGATTGATTGGAATGTGATTCAGGTGAAGCAAGAAGGTGATTTACAAGTGCATCTGGTGCATATATTGGACAAGAAAAGAAAGCAGCTCCGGAATTGATCCATAAGGCTTGTAAAGGTCCAATGGACCTGGTACGGTCCTGAAGATGCAACATAGGAGCATGAAGATGCTATGTAGGCGGAATACCCGCATATTTTTGAATATTTTTGGAATCTTGTCGATGTTGTGTAATTAATTTTCACCGAGGAAAGTGAAAAAATAAGGGGAGGGGATTATAATAGCCCAAGGACGAGCCCCGGTTGTAATTATGAGTGTAACATGTTTTGTATGTTGGTGAGCCAAGTATTTATAGGCTGGTAGGATTATGTGTTGATTAGGCCAGGATATTAGATGTTAAAGGCCAGGAGCCTGTTTTGTACATGTAAATATTCATATTATTATTATAACAACATTATTGTGTGTAGACTGACAACGAAGAAAGAGTATGGGGGATTGAACTCCACTAGGTTGGGTAAGGGAGGAGGCTAAGAGATTGAGGAAAAGGGATAAGCTTAAGAGCCTAATAGAATAATATATTATTATTCTAAAAATTGTAAAGAGGATATTAAGTTATCATAAGTTCCTTTAGGGAGAGGAACAAGTTCCAAGTGGGGAGGAATGTGATTCTTAAGAGCCAAGTGTCATCCAAGATGCATGCAGATTTATGGGGTGATTCTCACCATTTTAAGGGGGGGGCAGGTTGACCATTCTGATGGGGGATCATGATTCTGACCATGTTGTACATCGATTACCCTAACTCACTGATGCACCCACCAAGCACACAGTGAGCCATTCCACCATTGTTGAATTCCAAGACACCCGAACCCTTGCAACAAAACCAAATCAATATCGTCGTTGTACCTGTACCCTAGGGGTTTCCTTCGTTTTGTCCTATTTGTATCGTTTTTCATGTTCAATTTCTGTTTCTTCCATCACAATGCCCATGTGTTGAGGAGACAGATTTAAGAAGTAGGTTGTCAGGCCCATGGATAGAAGAAGTGGGTTGTCAAGCCTATGTGCAACTTTCTCCAGGTGCGAGAGTGTGTTGAGGAAGTGAGTTCTCCTGGAGGGAATCCAATAGTAGCTACAGATCTCTGAGAATTCCTGATTCGGCCTGGTGTTGAAGCCCTAGAAAGGGAGGTGTAATAGTCAATGGAATGTCTAAGAGTGAAGGTGTACACCCTTGGGGTGGGACATGCATGTGTGGAATGATAGTCTGTGAGTTGTGGGCATAAGTGGCTCCTTAGAGGGAATCCTTTATGTTGTATTGTGGAACTTCCTGTTGTCCCTGCCTAGCCTAGGAATCCATTTCCCGGTGGAGTTTAGTCCCATCTCAGGGGTGACCCACTACTGAGAGTGATTAGCAGTGTGGTCTAAGGCTGGGAGGTTCATGGAAGTTTTGCACGCAGTTGGTGTACTTCAATTAAGAGATAAGTATATTTTTTGTACTTAGTGGTTAAATGATGTATTTTAGTGCATGTCTGTGATTCTTGTAATGTTATCTTGTGTTTCACTGCATGTATTTTTTCATGTTATCTCTATTTATTGTTGTTAATTTTATATGTGAATATTTCCCCAAAAGATGTTTACTCAGTGACGATGCTTGGCCCGTCGGTGGTTGGGAATGCTTCAAAATGGTATCAGAGCATTATCTGAAGTAGCATGGACCGACTTGGGTGGTCAAGGATGTTACATAATGGTATCAAAGCATTATCTAGAGTAGCATGGCCTAGCTTGGGTGGTTGGGGATATTACAAGATGGTATTAGAGTGTTATCTGGAGTAGCATGGAACGAATTGGGTGGTCGGGGATGTTACACATGTGAAACGTGAGAAATCATGGACAAAATTTAGAAAAACCTTGCTTTTTTGATTGATGGATGTGGAAAAGGACCCATGAGGTCACTATGGATCAGATCTAAAGGAGAGGAAGATATCTAAGTCTTTCCTTTGTTGAATTTATCTTAAGGGTGTTTTCCAATAACACATCCCTCACAGATTCCTTTGGAGAAATGGATGTTTGGTATACCATCAACCAATACTTTCTTGCTAATTTGTTGCATATATATGAAATTCAAATGCCTGAACCTTTTGTGCCATATCCTACTATATTCATCAACATGGGTAAGAAGTAAAAAAAAATCAAGTTCAATAAATTCATAAAATGTATATAATCTAGATTGATGATTTACCTCACTGGTAGCAACCATGGAATTGGTTTGCATGTCACAGATGTCCAATGCATTAGGTGTGAATATGACTTTCTTTCCGGTGTTATAATTTGTCATCTGATACACAAAGAGAATATTGGTAGAAAGTTTGGGAACATGCAACACATTCGCGAAGCTTCCGTCGTTGAGTCCAATCCTTCCTTTGTCGGTGACCTCGAATGGAGTGTTGTCCCACATCAGAATAGGAGGAGCTTTGAATGAATCCAATGAAGAATAGACTGCTTTTGTGGCAGCCATGTGATTTGTTGCTCCTAAATCTACGATCCAAACATTGGGAGAGGATTTGATGGCAATCAAGGCATGGCTAGAATTCCATTTCTTGGGATTCTGATCTTATGGCTTCTTCTTCTTGGAACCCTTGAGGATGCAATCTCCAAGGTTTTTTTTTTTCAATTATTTGAGTCATTAGATCTATTTTTTCTGCATGCATGTAGATTTTGGATGGAATAATTTATGTAAGTATGTGCATTTCTCCCCTTTTCTCCCCTTTCCACCATTGGATCCGAAGGCATCGACAAAGGGTTTTGAGTACCATTCCTTATTTGTATTTTCATGATCTTTCATTTTGTATTTATATTTAGATTTAATATATCCATGGCTTCCATATTACACAGTAAGTGCATGCACCTTTGGGCCTTTGTTTTTCCCATGTTGATGAGCTTGGTTTGCTCTTGTGTCAGGGATTCGATAAATTCCTCAAGAGAAGGAATCTCCCAGGTGGCTCAAAAGGTGAATTTGAATGAATGGAATGTGGATACAAACATGGAGAATCTAGACTAAGTTTGGAGAGAATGGTGAGAACCATTTGTTTTTCCTCCTTAGATTTATCAACCCAACAAGCTTTGAGTTGCGACAATAAATCCTTAAATTTTGTAAAGAAATCTTGGAGATTGTCAAATATTTTTGGATCCAATGTGAGAAATTACACCTTGGTCATGTGTCCCCTCATATCATCCTATTTTCAAAATATCCCTTCCAAGGTGATCCAGGATTCATTGGGGGTTTTGCAGGAATATGTGTGAAAAAAAAGAACAGGAGAGATGAGACTGCAAATTGTTTTGAATGCTTCATCCATTTGATTTAGATACTTAGATTTTTATATGGATGATTTTGGTTTTGTCTCTGTATTCAAGGTTAACCTGTACAATCCTATGGTTCAAAGATGCATGATTAGTCTCTCCTTCCATGAAAAGTAATTGTAAGGTGTAACAATGAATTCTTTTGGGAATTCCATTTTTCTGTTATCTTCAATCTTTGGTACCTGCAAAAATAATTTGGTGTATCTTTTTCTTAGCATTATGTTCACTCTCATACCATGTAAATGTGTTTAACTTGCACATAATATATCTATCTAGAAAATACCACACACATTTTAAGAGAGAAATTGAGAAAGAAGAAGCAAGAGAGAAAGAATGCAAGAATTCTCATTAACCGTTATGAATAATGAATAATTTACACATGATATAATTTGTATTACTCAACCAATACATAGTAGAGGAGAATCCAATGAGCCATAGTGGTGGTTTAGAGTGATTTGGACACACAGAAACAGTTATAGAAGTAAACTTCCACCTAGTCTAGTCTCTTAGGAAGTTACGAGAGTGAACTGCCACCTAGTTAAGTTGACTAGTCTACCAGTCTTCAATTAACTGATTGAAACGGAGTCAAGTGAGGAGGAGAGAAAGTGATCATGGGAAATGTGCTAGTATGGTGATGATACCAAGGCTAATCTGCATTAACTGGTGATGATCCCAATGTTGCATGGTAACAAATCCAATGTAGCATCTAGAGTCCACTCAACTAGTCAAACTGAAGTGAAAACTGAAAAGAATATTCTCCCTAGAGGACTATTATTCCTAAAATATAGGAGACTGGATAATGACTAATAAAGAAGGAAAAAACTTATGAAAAATAAATCCTAGGTGTCTGTGAAGTAACTCCAATAGTTACTAATCAGCTAAGTTCTATAAAATTGGACTTTGATGATGAGATCAAGGCTCCTCTAATCTTGTGTTCATTTCCAGAAAGTTGGAACAGCTTGGTCATGGTTGTAAGTAACTTTGTCTCTGATTCAAACACTTTAAAATTTGATGATGTTGTTGTTGTTATCCTTAGCAGGGAAATCTGACGGAAAAGCATAGGTGAGACATCATGTAATGCATTAAACATGGAGAACAGGGGAAGACAAAAGGATATAAGAAATGGATCAAGGAAACACGATAATTGTAGGAAGGGAAGATCCAAATCCAGAATAGGAAATATAGAGTGATGGAATTGTGGGAATAAAGGACATCTGAAGAAATACTGCAAATCTCAAAAGAAACAAAGAGATGGACAACAAGAGAAAAATCAGGTAGCAAATGTAAGAGGTGATGTGTTACAAGATGCTTTGATTCTTTCTATAGATAATATGTTTAATATTTGATAGTAGATTCATGAGCTTTATTTCATGCCACACCCCATAGGAAACATTTTCTAGATTATGTCCAATGTGATTTTGGACAGGATCATTTGGGTGATGATGCACCATGCAAAATTGTTGGAATGAGAAAGGTAAAAATAAAGCGAAAGAATGGAAACCAATGATTATTGAAAGAGGTAAGACATGTTCCAGATCTAAGGAAAATTCTAATTTCAACTGGGAATTTGGAAAGTGAAGGTTGTATATCTATCTTTACAGATAAGGCATGGAAGGTCACCAAAGGAACAATGGTGATAGAAAAAGGAGATAAGGTAGGTACATTGTATTTATGTATTGGTAATACTAATTCTTGTATCTCTTTAGCTTCTATAGGAGTGGATACAGAACTGTGGAATCATAGGCTTGGATACATGAGTGATAATGTGATGCAGATACTTCACAAAAGAAATTTGCTTCCAGATCTTAAGAAAATCGATTTGTATTTCTCTGAGCATTATGTTTATGAAAAATAGAAGAGAGTCAGATTTCTCAGAGTCAGAAAAGAAAAGAAGAGTGAAAGGTTAGAGATTGTGTGTACAGATGTATTGGGACCAACTCATGTATCATCTCTTGGTGTATCTCGTTATTATTTTAGTTTTATTGATGATGCAACTAGAAATACTTGGGTTTATTTCATTCGAAAAAAATATGATGTTTTTAATACTTGTAAGAAATGGAAATCTTTGTTTGAGAATGAGACGGGAAAAAGGTTGAAGTGTCTCCGATAAGACAATAGAGGTGAATATTGCAGCAAGGATTTTGATGATTATTGTTCATACCATGGGATTCATAAAGAGATTACAGTTCCAGGAACACCACAAGAGAATGGTCTGTCAGAAAGGATGAATATGTTAATGTTTATGCCATTGTTATAATTCTTTTCATTTCAATAGATAATAGCAACATAAGAACAAGATCACTGAGAAATACACATTCACAAGAGACACAATATTTATCCTGGGAAACCCTCTAGGGGAAGAAAACCCATAAAAACTTCCTTAATCTAAATAGCCAATACAATGCCAAGAGATCTTATGCTAAAACAAAAATTCCTCTCCCAAGATATGTGTCACTCTCTCTCTCCTTTGCCGATAACAGATCAGAACTTGTCTCTCAAACTGAGCAAGTGAGTTTTCATCAAATGAGGTGCTAGCCTCCTGTATTTATACAAGTTCTAGCACGTGTGAAGTGTCTCTTCACTGGTAGGGCCGACTTCTCAGTCTGGGTGGGAAAACCCACCTTTATTATATTTCTGGGTCTCTTATTTAACTGTTGGGGCTGACTTCTTATTCTGCCTATTATAATTGTCTATTGACCAATCCGCAAAAGGGGATTTGGTCCTATTACAATAACTGACATGATCAATCCACAATGGGGA
>SNQJ01S0031505.1:41333-58320 GCA_010110895.2 Picea sitchensis | reverse complement strand
GTGGATTTCTAGGCTTAACAGGGTATTATCGCAAGTTTGTTAAGAATTATGGGAAGATTGCAACACCTCTCACTGCTCTCCTAAAAAAGAACTCTTTCACTTGGACTACAGTCGTTGCTCAAGATTTTCAAACCTTGAAGATGGTCATGTGCACCACTCCAGTCCTCCCCCTTACCGATTTGACAAAGATATTTGTGTTGGAATGTGATTCCTCAGGGAAAGGAATTGGTGTTGTCCTTATGCAAGAGGGTCGACCTTTGGCCTTTACCAGCAAGCAACTATATGAAATAAATCTGGGCAAATCCATCTATGAAATGGAAATGTTGGCTATTCTTCATGTCGTGGATATGTGGCATCCTTATTTATTGGGGAAATGGTTCCAAATTAAGACAGACCATCAAAGCCTCAAGTATTTTATGGAACAACGCATTTCCTCCCTAGAAAAACAAAAATGGTGACTAAAATCTTTGGATATGATTATGAGATCATTTATAAGAAAGGAAAAGACAATGTGGTTGCGGATACACTTTCCCAAAAATATGAAGATGAAGGATCCATTTTTTCTCTTTCATTCATTGTACCAGATTGGATCCAAGTCGTTCTCCAGGAATGACTACAAGATCCCAAAAGTTTGCAGTTGATCCAACAATTGCAGTCCAATGCTCCAGCTTCCCCAGGGTACTCTTGGCTCCATGAGGAACTTTGATACAAAGGCCATTTTTATTTAAGTAAACAATCAAATCTTAAATCCACGGTACTTTCTGAGCTTCATGCTATATCCACAGTAGGGAACTCTGGGTTCACCAAAACCTATGACAGGGCAAAACATTCCTTTTTCTGGGATGGCATGAAACAGGACATTCGTAATTTTGTAGTTGAATGTGATGTGTGTCAACGTAACAAGGGAGAAACAGTGAAATCGTCGGGCACAATACAACCACTCCCAATTCCACCTGCTATTTGGAAGGACATCTCTATGGAATTTATTACCAGCTTACCCAAATTGGGAAATAAATCTGTCATCATGGTGGTTGTTGATCGCCTTTCCAAGTATGCTTATTTTTGTGCCCTTCAACACCCATTTACAACATCCATGGTGGCTCAAATAGTCATGGATCAGGTCTTCAAGATTCATGGCATGTCGCACTCTATTGTTTCTGATCGCGACCCAACTTTCACAAGAAATTTTTGGCAAGAACTATTCAAGATACAAGGCACAAAATTGCATCTCAGCACAACTTATCATCCCTAGACTGATGGCCAAATGGAAGTTGTCAAAAAGTGTTTGGAAACATATTTGAGGTGTTTTTCCTCGGAAAAGAAAAATCAGTGAGCTCAATGGTTACCCCTAGTTGAATGGTGGTACAACACTTCATACCATACAACTACACACATGACTCCTTTTGAAGCAGTGTATGGACAGAAGCCACCTTCAGTTCTCTCATACTTACCAGGAGCCTCTAAGGTCCAAGCAGTTGACCTAACACTTACAAATTGATAGGATATTCTTCGTACCCTCAAAGAGAACTTGTTCATGGCACAGAATCACATGAAGAAACAAGCAGATCAAGGTCGCTCTGAACGTCAATTTATAGAAGGGGATCAGGTGTTTCCTGAACTGCAACCTTACAAGAAAACTTCCCTCAAGGTCGAGCATTGTCAGAAGCTAGCACCCAAATTTTATGGTCCTTATATCGTGCTCCAGCGTGTCGGACAAGTCGCCTATCAGTTAGCTTTTCCTAGCCATTCTAAGCTACATCCTGTTTTTCATGTTTCATGCTTAAAGAGGGTGATTGGAGCTAAGTGCCAAATTCAAACCAACCTTCTAGAGTTAGCTGAAGAAGGATCCATTTGGCTACAACCAGAAGCACTTTTGGACCAGCGTGAGTGTCACCTATGTCAGAGAACCATCAAGGAAGTGCTAGTCCAGTGGAAAGGTACAACTCTAGCAGACACCACTTGGGAACCAGCTACCATTCTGCAACAATTTCCTCATCTCAAGCCTTGAGGACAAGGCTGTTTTTAAGGGGGCGGACATGTTAGGGTCCTAACCCACACATAGGTAGAACAATATATTTAAATGTAATAAAGGTCAATATTAATAAGGCCTTTCAATAAAATAGAATAAGGTAGATGTAAAAATACCTAATAGAAGCTTCTGCTTCTAGAAGGATATTCCTCTAGATTCTTCTTTCTAGTATAAATATGAGTCGAGGGTATGAGAACCCTAGCTTGGATATTATTGTAATAGAGCTCTAATCAACTGGAGGTTTCCCCCTCGAAGAGCTCTACTAGATATGGAAGATGAATATGGAAGATTATTTATATCAAAAGGATATATTCCTACCATTAGGATGAAGAATGGGAGGTTCTTGACAGAAAGGCACTAGGACTAGTACGACTTATCCTAGCAGCATCAGTGGATTTCAATATTTCTAAAGAAAAGAAAATGAAGGAGTTGATGGACACATTGGCTAAAATGTATCAAAAACCCTCTACGTCCAATACCATTTTTCTAATGAAGATATTATTTAATATGAATATGTCATTTAAATGAATTTAATATGGTTACTAATCAACTATGTTCTGCAAAAGTGGACTTTGATGATGAGTTCAAGGATCTTCTAATATTATTCTCATTACCTGAAAGATAGAATGGCTTGGTCATGGATGTAAGTAAGTCTGTCTCTGGTTCAAACACTTTAAAACTTGATGATGTTTTTTGGTGTTACCCTTAGCGAGGAAATGCAATGGAAAGGCACAGGTGAGACATTAGGTAATGCATTAAACATGGAGAACAGGGGAATACAAAAGGATATAGGAAAAGACTCAAGAAATTGTGGGAATTATAGTAAGGGAAGATCCAAATACAGACTTGGAAAGATAGAGTTTTGGAATTGTGGGAAGAAAGGACATCTGAATAAATATTGTAGATCTCCAAAGAAATAAAGAGATGGACACATGAGAAAAATCAGGAATCAAATGTAACAGGTGATGTGTTACAAGATGCTTTGATTCTTTTTTTAGAGAATATTTTTGAGTCTTGGGTAGTATATTCAGGTGCTTCATTTCATGCGACACCCCATAGGAAACATTTTCTAGAATATGTTCAAGGTGATTTTGGATAGGTTAATTGGGGTGATGATGCACCATGAAAAATTGTTGGAATGGGTAAGGTACAAATAAAGCAAAAGAATGGAAACCAATGGTTGTTGAAAGAGGTAAGACATGTTCCATATCTAAGGAAAAATATAATTTCAACAGGTCAGTTGGCAAGTGAAGTTTGTATATCCATATTTACATATAAGGCATGGAAGGTCACCAAAGGATAATTGGTGATAGAAAAAGGAGAAAAGGTAGGTACATTGTATTTATGTATTGGTAATATTGTCTCTTCTATCTCTTTAGCTTCTACAGTAGTGGATATAATGCTTTGGAATCATACTCTTGGATACTGTTGGCACAAGGGAAAATCCAAGGTTCAATGCTTCAAAAACGCACCAACAAAACCCTAACTATCGACCCTTTCGGCAACACCTGCGAAGCAAATGAATTCTCACCCGAGGAAGAGGCAGGGGTGGTTGCATGACTCAAATTTATCCAACCTAGTTGGGACATAGATCTGTGATTACACCACTCTAACAAGAACATAGCAGTTAACATTCATCATCATTTAACCCTTATTCACATCGCAAATCCAAACCATAATTACAAAGCAATGTAGTATTCAACAAGATCTAACACATTCAAGCACTTAGCATGGGGAGATAGATCAGATATAACATTCATTCACATTACCAAGCAATAATCTATTATACCAGATGCATCATACATAAAGATATTAACACTAAGCATAAATCACATCACCAACATTCAACCATAATGCACAAAGAAACCATAACACGGGATATACATGGTTCACCCCAGTGTGGGGCTACGTCCACCAACTCTTCATCTTCTTTATTATCTTCTGTCAATCTCCTTACATGCAAAAATCCTCAGAACCCACTCCGCATAGGACATGAGATCTATGCACACCCCACCAAATCCTCCTTCCCCGTGCTAGGTTTAAGCACAAAGCCTTCTTACAATCACTTGCACCTAACTCTGCAAGTCTCAACATACACTATGCACAAAGACTTGCAATCACATAGATATAACTCTAGAACTTAGCATGTTTTCTCTTTCTTACATCACCTAGATATATATTTATACATTACAAATTGGGCCTAAACATGGGTAAAACCATGGGCTGACATCCCATACCCGTTACATAAACCCTAATCCCAAAAACTACCCTAAAAAGGGGCCGAGATCCTGCAATCTCCGCTTGGACTTTCACTCTGCCTTTGACCAGCTTGTCGAAGTCCCAAAATAGGTCAAACATGACCAAGGATCTCCAAAAATTGGTCAAGGGCCAATAGACACATGAGTAAGAAGGGGATGAAGATACTTCAAAAAAGGAATTTGTTTCCAGATCTTAAACAAATTGATTTGGATTTTTGTGAGCATTGTGTTTATGGAAAACATAAGAGAGTTAGATTTCTTAGATTCAAAAAAGAAAAGAAGAGCGAAAGGTTAGAGCTTGTGCATATAGATATATGTGGACCAACTCAGGTATCATCTCTTGGTGGCTCTCATTATTATGTTACATTTATTGATGATGCAACTAGAAATACTTGGGTTTATTGCATTCAAAAAAAATATGATGTTTTGATACTTTTAAGAAATGGAAAGCTTTGGTTGAGAATGAGATAGGAAAAATGTTGAAGTGTCTCAGATTAGACAATGGAGGTGAATATTCCAGAAAGGAGTTTGATGATTATTGTTCATACCATGGGATTCATAGAGAAAAGAGATTTCTAGTAACACCACAAGGAAATTGTGTGCCAAAAATGATGAATAGGACAATCATGGAGCGTGCAGGGAGTATGAGATTGCATGTTGGTTTTCCCTTATAGTTCTGGGAAGATGTTGTAGATATTATTGTTTAATTGATAAAAAAAGGACCTTCAAGCTCTTTGGATGGTAGAATTCCATAGGAGGCATGGATAGATAAAAAGGTAAACTATTCTTTTTTGAAGAATTTCAGTTGTGAAGCATTTGCCCATATTGATAAACAAAATAGAACAAAGCTTCAGGAAAAATCCAAGAAGTGTAACTTTATTGGATACATTGTTAATTATTTTTGTTATCGCTTATGGGATTATGAAAATAAAAAAATCATTAGGAGTAGAGATGTCATATTCAATGATAAGATCATCTAAAAAGATCAGTTGTAGGGAAAGAAACAAGAAAAAGAAAAACCAGAATACACAGTGCTTGATGAGATCACTGAAAATAATATCCAAAGGTACAAGAAAATCAAAATGTACATAAACAAGAGAAAAAAGTACCTCAAAATCCTGCAAGTGTTGTTAGAATATATACCAGGTTAATTAGAACCCCTGAACGATACTCTCCTTCATTGTATTATTTATTGTTGATTGATTCTAGTGAATCGAAATGTTTAGAAGAGGCAATGCAGGTAGACACTAAAATAAGTGGGAGGAAGGCAAGAAAGAGGAAATGGATTCCCTGGTAAATAACCATACTTGGGATTTGGTTCAGTTGCCTATAGGAAAAAGAACATTGTAGAATAAATGGGTTGAGAAGTTTAAGGAAGAAGATGGAGGAAAAAAGCAGTACAAGGATATAATTTTTGTAAATGAGTTTGCACAAAAGAAATGTATAGATTTGATGAAATATTTTCTCTTGTTGTTAAAATGACTTCAATTAGGACTATTTTAAGTCTTGTGGAAGTAGAATATTTATATCTTGAACAATTAGATGTAAAAACAATGTTTCTCCATGGGGATTTGGAGGAAGATATTTATATGCAACAACCATAGGGGTATGAAGTCAAAGGGTGGGAAAATTTGGCATGGAGGTTGAGAAAGAGCTTGTATATCCTAGAGAAATCTCCAAGGTAGTGGTATTTGAATTTTGACAGGTTTATGACAGAACAAGGTTATAGTATATTCCATTCTAATCACTGTGTTTATTTCAAAAATCTAGAAAATGAATGGTATATTATCTTCTTATTGTATGTAGATGACATGCTTGTTGTAGGGTCTAATATGCAGTATATAAATATGCTCAAGAAGAAATTAATTAATTCATTTGTGATGAAGGATTTGAGTGTTGCAAAGAAAATTCTTGGTATGAGAATAACAAGAGATAGGAAAAATCACAATTTGACATTGTCTCAGGGTGAGTACATAGAGAAGGTGTTGGAGATATTTAGAATGCAGAATTCAAAACCAGTTAGTATACCTTTGACCATCCATTTCAAATTAACCAAATAAATGTGTCCCAATACACACGAGGAGGTAGAATACATGTCCAGGGTCCCTTATTCATCAACAGTTGGAAGCTTGATGTATGCGATGGTTTTCATAAGACCATATATTGCGCATGCAATGGGAGTTGTGAGTAGGTATATGAAAAATCAAGGTAAATAACATTGGGAGGTAGTGTTAATGTTTGAATCCTTTAGGACCAAAATGGAAACCTCATGAGGACATTAGTCCACCTTCATTTTTTGAGAGGTGGTTCTCCTCTTTGGATAAAATATATATATTTGAATATCTTGGAGTAGGGAGAGTGCTAGACAACAAACCCAAAATATTTATTGCTTGGATTTAAATGAAAATGGTTTTCAAATAACCCAATATGATCTTTATGCGCAGTAAAATTCTTTTTACAATGGGAAAATATTGAAGGAGGGCTTCAACATCAAAATTAAATTGTGATCATCATCGCACACAATGTTCTTAATAATATATAAATAAATCCATATCTTCTTCATAGGAGAGAATTATTTGATCATCTCAAATAATTTTAGCAGAGTACTGCAATTAAGATCAAAAGACAATTTGATAGGTCAACCTCAAATACCTCATACTTAAAATTCAAAGTTACAAGATAGAGTCAAGATCAACCTCGAACAAATTCTTTGTGGAATTTTATTCATGAAAGATGTTATTCATTACACAAGATTTGATAGACATGTACGTGGCTACAAATACTCCATGGTCATATAAGAAAATATCTTAGAATAATATACAAAGAACACTCAACAACTCAACATTGTGCCCAACTTTGAGATTCAAGCATAAAGCTATGAGAAGTGGTGTAGAAGAATATAGAAAAAAAAAATGGAGATGGAGATTTATTTCTTTTGATCAATAACTTGATTGTGTATCCATGGTTGTACCTTATTCTTCTTCTGATCTTCTTCCCTACCCCTCTGACAATACTCATTTTTTAAGATATTGCCTTTCCTAGATCATGACTCGGCCACTGTCGATTAAGTTTGATTGGTAAATGTGGACCCTTGATTTAATTTCGACCTAATTTATTGAATTTTGTCTTTTATTCATTATTAGTATCCCACATGTATGATATAAAAGAGTCTTAGTGGTATATAATGTTAAGTGTAACATACACTTGACAAGAAATAAAGAAGAGAGGAGAGTATGGAGCTTGGAGGATTTGAACCTTGAAAAATTGTTGAATGTAATAATAATTTTGCATGCCCAGTCAACCACCAATATGACTAGTCAACAATGATGAGTTAGCCAACCAAATGTTTTAACATGTCTTCATTCGGTAGGCCAAAAAATCCCAATAAGAATATTCCATATTCATCCAATAAAATCATGCCATGTGTCACTTTTTGTACACTACCACTTGTCTCCACAAATTAGATTCCATGTAAGACATAGTAAGAAATAAGTGTGAAAATTTCTAAGTGTTAACTAAAGTGGAGAGGAGAGGAGAATCAGCTAGATGGACTTGCACCTAATATATGAAATAAATATCATATCACCAAACCAGAAACGAAATATCATACCACCAACTCTTGAACCTGCGGTAACTCATATATTTGGCTAAGAGTTGGAGAAGTTACATAGTAAAGAGTAGTAAAAAGAGTTTTGTGCATTATGAAGGTGGTAGAAGTCAAAGTGCATTGTGATCGTAGTAGAGATAAAATATACTCTTAATAAATATCACCAAACTGCGAACCCACAGTAAGCCATAGTAAATAAGACTAAGTCTGGAAAGTATATAATGGGTCACGTGAAATATGGAAAGAAATATGAAAAATATGAAAAATGAAAAGAAATATATGGGAAATAAAGGAATTAAGTGAAATTTGGGGAAAGAAAAAAGGGAAAAGGAAAGAAATGGAAAAATGGGATAATGAAAATGGAAAGGAAAATAAAAAGAAATAGGAAAATAAAGGAAAAGAGAAATGAATGTGAACGTGGAAAGGAATAAGAAAAAATGGCTAAGTGTAGAAAATGGTAAGGTGAATATGCAAATAATGAGACAATGGGAAAAATGACTAACTATAAAATGAAAGAATGAGTAGAGGTGAAGGGAAAGGGTATGAGAGAACACGTCACTTATAACATTTTTCACATTTCTTCTTGTAATACCTCCCTTGGACTTCTGGACAAAAGTATGTGTATCTTGATCATGGAGACTTGAATTTTGATTCTGTGAAATGCATGGAGAAGATGATACCAATGGCTATGCAATGAAAATATAATAGTTCAAAAATATTCATCTTCCAATATAATTTTTTTTTATTAATCTGAGAGTGGAAAAATATAGATGACCAAATTTTGGTCAACAAATCGCTCCAACTAGAGGAAAGTGACCCCCTGTGGGTTGCTGAGAACACTATAATATCTATACCAGTTTCCTTTTCCATTGGGATATGGAGTAATCTTCATAATACATTGTTGCATTTCTTCTTCTTTCATGGAGTTATCTTCAAATTTCAACATTTCTTTATTGCGAAAAACTTTGATTGAAGAAATAACCTATGTACATACATGATATATCTACCCTAACTTACTTGAAATAAAGGGGAACCTTAGGCATAGGAATATTTCCAATGGAGCCATTTGAGCATCCAATTGACTTGTGAAATGGGCTCCAACAGTAAGAAAAACATTAGAGTTGCTACCAATAATTCAAGAGCATGAAAATCAGGAGCATGCCCAAAATGTACCACAATGGGATCGAGCAATGTGTGGATAAGACTTGTTTTCATTGGTAGGATGAAAATACTTTCTAACCAATATTCAATATAATCTACACTTGGCTGCCCAAGAGTGTTAATATCTTAAATCAAATGAGAAATTTCTTTCTTGAAAACATTCTCTTTTTCTTCTTTTTCCACATTCAATATTCTTGTTTCATTGGCCATGTCTTGGCAATGTTCTTCTTATATGAAATGGCTATATTATTTGATCTCAATAGCATGCCCAAAAGGTACCACAATGGGATTGAGCAATGTGTGCAAAAGACTTGTTTGCATTGGCGGACTCACAATACTTTCGAACCAATATTCAATATAATCTACTCTTTGTTGCCCAAGAGTGCTTCTATCTTCAATCAAATGAGAAATTTCTTTCTTGAAAACATTCTCTTTTTCTTATTTCTCCACATTCAATATTCTTGTTTCACCATTATTCTAAAGATTCATTTCTTCCATCAATTCTTCTTTTTGGAAGTTCTCTTGTGATGTTTCATCATCTATTACAAGGATGAAATATTCTTGTATATTTGGTGGAGTCTCCTCAATTTCATTTTCAAATGTGTTGCTCGAAATGTATTCATATGGAGCATATAGGAGGCTGCAATTTTCTTCTTGTAATATGGAATTTTCATATTCCTTTTCAACAATGTGACTTGACTTAGAAATTTCATCCACTCTTTGATTAGATTCTTCTTTAAAATTCGTGAATTCATTATCTTTCTTCAATATGGGAGAGGATGGGTGAGAAACAACATTTAAATCATCAACAAAAACATATGAATTCACTTTTGGGATAAACTTTTCTACAAATGAATCTTCTAACACATCCCAACTAGTAATGGAGTTAGCCATTAATGAACTATGTCATTCAAGAGCATTCTCTCGTAGAGTTTGTAGGAATAATCTACATGTGAAAAAAAATTCAGTGAGGTTGAAATCATAACATGTACCTTTAAAATTAATCAAGCGTTTTTCAACATCTTCTGAAGCATATCCAAAGAATGTAGAAAACATTTTAATAGGAATATTGGGCATTTGAAAGTCTATTTCTGGTAGATTTAAAGGGATATTATGAAATCGCCTTCAGCTTTGTGTATTTCTCCCTTTTTCTGAGTCTTGCAAAGACATTGATGGGACTGATGAAAAATATAAATAAACAAGGATAATTTTAAGGATGAAAATTTATCTCAAAATGTAGAAACATTGGCGAATCTTAGTAGTCTTTAATATGAAAACTATAAAATGTTGGCAATATTTTTGTAAAAACATTCAAATTTATAAGGATTTTATATATCTTCTATAAGATTTGGGCTATTTTAAAGGTAAGATAATTTTATTCTATAGAATTTGGGCTAATAAATTTTAGAAAAATGAATCTTTTTTTGGAAAAGCATGGAAAATTAGCCCATGAGCGAAATTTAGACCCTAAAATCATCCCTATAAATAAGCATTATAAAATGAATGAAATCCTTCATTTTGAATTTTTTCAATGGAGTTTCCAGGGAGTTTATTCTCCTGAACCTTTGTTTCTTCTTGATTCTTTTTGAAATTACAAAAAAGGTGAGTTGTGCTTAAAATAAGTAGAAATTTTCTTGGATCTTCTTCTCAAAACTTTTATCCATGGAGATTTCTGGTTCCTCAAATATCTTGAAAATAAATCGTCCCCAGTATGGTTGCCAAAAAAGTTGACGCTTGAATCCATTAGGACCGAAATGAAAACCTCACGAGGACATTAGTCCCCCTTCATTTTTTGAGAGGTGGTTCTTCTCTTTCTCTAAAAGATATATCTTTCAATATCTTGGAGTAGGGAGAGTGATAGACATCAAACCCCAAATCTATATTTCTTAGATATAAATGAAAATGGTTCTTAAATAATCCAATATGATCTTTATGTGTAGCAAAAGTCTTTTTACAATGGGAAAATATTGAAGGAGGGCTTCAACATCATAATTAAATTGTGATCAACAACATACAAAATATTCTTAATAATATTAAAATACATCCATATCATATTCATAGGATAGAATTACTTGATCATCTCAAAGAATTTTAACAGAGTACTACAATCAAGATAAAAAGAGAATTTGATAGGTCAACCTCAAATACCTGATACTTAAAACTCAAAGTTACAAGATACAATCAAGATCAACCCCGAAGCAATTCTTTGTGAAATTTTATTCATGAAATATGTTCTTCATTACACAAGATTTGATAGCCATGTAACTGGCTGAAAATACTCCATGATCATATAATAAAAACACTCAACAACTCATCCTTGTGCCCAAGTATGAGATTCAAGCATAAAGTTATGAGAAGTGGTGTAGAAGAATATATATATATATAAGGAGAAGATGGAGATTTCTTTCGTTTGATCAAAAGGTTGATTTTGTATCCAAGGTTTTACCTTCTTCTTCTTTTGATCTTCTACCCTAACCCTATGACAATATTGATTCTTGGACCATTTGAATAAGCCTCTCTTCTCCTTTTAAGATGAGATTTTCTAAATACTTAAGCAATTAGGGTTTCCCCCTTCTAGAAATTCTAGTACAAGTTTCTTCTTGAAACATTCCCTTTAATTAATTTATCATTAGGTCCTCATTAATGAACTCACACCATTAATATATGTATATTGAAAATGTGCCCCTTTCCTTTTTTAATAAAAGTTTTAATTAAACTTTTATTTTCATAATTTAATTAATTTCCCATTAAAATATGATGAATGTAATTTACTTTTATGGAAGTTGTTGGCATCGGAAGTCACTCCTGGATTGCAGTAGGGGTAAGCCTGAAGCCCATCAGTTTATGTTGCTATTTGTTGATAAAGGGTGATGAATGGAAGTAAACTCAAAACAATATTGTTCTAACTCAGAAACTAGGCCAGGCATGCGCAAGTAGATGAGGTCTTGGTTTAACTTCGGACAGTAAGTTGTAATAAGGGTGAGTAGGAGGAATAATTCTATGAGGAAATGCGAAGGCCTATAGTAGGCATCGAGCTTCTAACAGCTTGTAGAAGAAAACTTTGAACAGAAGAACCTCTTATATTCAAAAGCATAAAAACTAAAATAACATAACAACGTTATAATAAATCCTTTATCATAACACAATCACGACGATTCATGTGAATCAATCAATCATGAACCCTTTTAGTATGAGATCGAAACCAGATGAAAAATGGAGTTGCCTTACATTGAACAAGAAAGTTTCATATGCAGACACATAGCCAGGAAAACCAGTGCTTCATTAAAACATTACAGTCGAGAGCTCTGCTCTACCATCCATCCTACGAAAATACAAAAACTGAGTATATATACTCAGATCAATTCGGCACCTTGGAAGCATGAGGGTAGCTGAGACATTAAAGTCCAAATTAGCATGTGCAAGATCCTCTATTCAGATGAGGACATCAGATCGACATGGCTTCTTTAGGAAAACCTGCACATAGGACGATCTTGGACAGATTGTCTGCCAGAGTATCCATGCCTTACATTTAAGGAGTGAGCCGAGGTTTCAACCACCTCCTCCTACCTTTATTTACCTCTAGTAGGGATCAGGATCGAGGCCAAGTTGAATTGGCACATGGAGAATGTGGTGACACCTCCTGCAGCTAAACTTGGCACTTGTCCCTTTGGACAACTCTTTCTATCACCCCAGGTGACCACGGGTCATGACCCTACACCTATCTTCAAAGGTGATTTTTTCATTTCACGTTTCAGCGATTCCAGATGCAGTGCAGGAGAGACCCCCTGTCTTTCAAAGTCCCGGTAGTCGAAATTACAAAACGGATAATCATTTCCTGTTTTGGTGATTCCAGATGCAGTGGAGGAGATACCCCCTAGATTTCAAAGTTCGGGTAGCCGAAATGATGAAATGCATAATCATTTCACATTTCGACGATTCTATATGTAGTGGAGGAGTGACCCACTGGATTTCAAAGTCCCGCTAGCCAAAATGCCAAAAGGTCTAATCATTTCGCACATTGGCAATTCGAGATGCAGTGGAGGAGTGACCCCCTATCTTTCAAAGTATCGGTAGCCGAAATGAAAAAATGGATAATCATTTTGTGTTTTGGTGATTTTAGATGTTGTGGAGGAGAGACCCCCTATCTTTCAAAGTCTCGGTAGCCGAAATGCCGAAATGGCTAATCATTTCGCATTTCGGCAATTCAAGATGCAATGGAGGAGCGACCCCCTGTCTTTCAAAGTCCTGGTAGCCGAAATGGAAACTGGACTTATTCGCACGCCATGTATCCTTCAATATTAATGGTTCCAATTCTTTCGGGGATTCTCCCACCGAGACTTCCAAAATCCCTGAAATGTCGACTAGTTGCCACCTGTCCCCCTTCTTTAGGACCCACATTTACATATGACCATGTGCTATGACCATAGGCCCGCACCCAAACACGCCTTCAAATTTCACGTATCGTGGGTGGAAGGGAGTCGACCCTTGTATTTCAAAGTCCCGATAGCCGAAATGGCGATCGGACTTAATCAGGCGTCATGTGTCCCAACTAGATCAGACAACCACAATCATTTCATGACTTTGGCCCTAAGGGATGAGCCCATGCACTAAACCTCATGCAACTTTGTGGCTCTATCTTACCCGATGACCGTTGATCTGCTCCATCAATGGATCTTCGCCGCTAAAAAGAAAAAATGCCCGCCTGCTTGATTTTTAACTCGAAAATAGAGACTTTATGCATGTTGCGCTTGGGAACCCATGACTTCGACCTTGGATAACTTCATTTTATGGGTCTTAAGCCCCATTTCATCTATTTCTCACCAAGGACCTGAATCCAGAGAGAATTCCCCCCCTTACAAGAATATGTGCTAACATTAGGCTCCATGGGGGATAGAGTCCTCCCTGTGAGGCTCTAAGAACTCTTTGCAGTTTCAGTGCCTTGTTGTTGGGATATGGAGTCATTTATTAAGCCGAAAATAAAAAGAAAAACAATATTTACAAAAATAGAGGAGTCGTCTAATGCTCAAACAAAACATTTCTTCAGGAAATACCCATTTACTGGGACATTAAAAACTTCTTCACCCTCCAAATCTTGCAACCTGTACGTGTTATTTAAGAATACTTCAGGGATTTTGAAGGGCCCGATCCAGAGGGCATAAAACTTACTGTGTTTTCCCCTATCCTGCCTGGGTGCATCCCACTTAAGCACTAAATCTCCCAGCTCGAATTCCTCCTTCCTGACCTTCCTATCAAAGGATTGCTTGATATTCTGCTGATGACTATGAGCTATGTCCATTACCTGCTCTCTGATCTGTTGCACTTCCACCACTTGATGAAT
This sequence comes from Picea sitchensis, assembly GCA_010110895.2. NCBI lineage: Eukaryota > Viridiplantae > Streptophyta > Pinopsida > Pinales > Pinaceae > Picea > Picea sitchensis. The sequence continues at coordinate 43,927 of SNQJ01S0031505.1, read as the reverse complement.
TCTTCTGACCATATGGTATGGCTCTCCTTCATGATATTGAAAGAATTTCTCTATAGGTAAAGAGAGTTGAGTGGGAAACATAGCCTCCATCCCATAAACAAGTTGAAAAGGTGAGGTGCCCAGGGACTTCTTTGTTGTCACTCGATCAACCCATAGAGAGAATTTGAGCTTTGAATCTGAGGCCCTCTTATTTTCTTCCAATAATATTTTAATGAGTTTGATTAGACTTTTAATGGAAGATTCTGCCAGTCCATTTCCTTGAGGATAATAGGGAGTGGAGTGAATTAGAGAAATCTTGAACTGCTCACAGAACTTAACCAGAGGCTCAGACTTGAAAGAAGAAGCATTATTAGTGAAAAATCTGCTGGAACAACCAAATCTAGCTATGATATCCTCCAGGAAGTCGATAATCACCTTGTGTGAAGCACTCCTGGTGGGGGTGGCTTCTATCCACTTGGTGAAATAGTCTGTTGCAGTCAGGATCCATCTGTGTTGGCCACTTGAAGGAGGATTAATTTCTCCAATGAAGTCCAACCCCCACTATTGAAAGGGTGTTGAAGATACTATAGGATTTAGTGGCAGATATTTGAGCTGCTGCTTTCCTGAGAACCTTTAGCATTTGATGCAATCTATGACTTCTCTGCAGACATCAGTGAATAAGGCGGGATAGTAGTACCTAGCCCTGAGAATTTTTTGAGCTATGGTCTTCCAGAAATGATGCCCTTTACAGAGGCCTCTATGGAAATCAAACATAACTTTTTGGGCTTCCTATGGGTTCAGACACCTCAGAAACACCCCTAGAGGGTCTCTCTAGTAGAAGACTTGGTCAATAAGGAAATATCTGGCCGCCTTGAGCTTTAAAGCTCCTGCCTTTCTTTTTCCCATTCCATCAGGAGGCTTCAACTATTGCATAAAGTACAAAATGTCTCTGTACCAGGTGCATTCTACTAGTGATAAGCCACCCTGAGATATTTTGTTGGATGACTCAGCTTGCTGATTTTCTGAGCAAGCATTGATGAAGCTAACCCCCAAGGCCTTGCAATTGGATTCAGCCAGTAGCTTGGCTAAACCCTGTCCTTTAACCAACTTGGTGGGCTTTATCTCCAGGTCAAACTCAAGGATCTTGGCAATCCATTTACCTCTTCTCCCATCTATGACAGGCTGTATAAGGATGTATTTTATAGAGGCTGAAGGAACGTATGCAGTCACTCTCGAGTGCAAGACATAGACTCTGAAAGATTTGAGAGATTTCACCAAGTCATAGGTCTTCTTCTCCATGATCTCATACCTACTTTCTGCATCTCTTAATGGCTTACTGAAGAAGGAAATGGGTTTCTCTCACCCTTCCTCATTTTTCTGCAATAAGACTGTTGCTATTGTATCAAAAGAAGCAAAAGAAAAAACCAGGAAATCCTTGGAATAATCATGACTGATTGCTATTTGGACAAAATATTCCATAGGTTCAACAATCCATTTTACTTCATTTCCCTTTTTGAGCATGGTTGTGATGTGTTTCACCAACTCAACAAAATTTGAGACGAACCTCCTCAGAAATTTAATCTTCCCTAAAAAAGCTTGGACTTCTTTTCTAAACCTCGGAAGTGACACGGCCTAAATTACCTCTACCCTACTAGGATCAATTCTCACTCCCTCTAATGATACTATATGGCCTAACAAATTCCCCTCCTTCATAGCAAACAAAGATTTCTTGGGATTTAAGGAAAGGCCAAACCTCCGTCATTTCAAGAAAACTTTCCTCAAGTGACAGTAGTGATCTATATCAGACCTGGAGAAGACTATGATGTCATCCAGATAGATCACAACAAACTGATCTTTCTCCCCAATGAAGGCTATGTCCATGGCTCACTGAAATGTTGCTCCCGCATTCATTAATCCAAAAGGAATTTTGGCATGCATGAATGTGCCTCAAGGAGTGGTGAAGGCTATTTTTTCTATGTCCTCAGTCATGACTGATATCTAATTATAGCCAGAAAAACCATCAATCATGGATATCCTATATGCACCAGTTACCCTCTACAATATGTGTTCCATGTTGGGAAAGGGATAGTTGTCTTTCTTTGAGCTCCTGTTCAGGTTCCTGAAATCAACATAGAGCCTGATTTCTCCACTTTTCTTCCTCACCGGGACCAAATTGGACACCCACTTAGAATATCTTAAGGGGACAATGATTTAGGCATCTAACAACTTCTTCACTTCTCTCTCCATGACAAGCAACAACATGGGATTTATCTATCTTAGCTTCTGCCTAAATGGATTAGCCTCTTCCTTCAGTGGGATATTGTGTTCAATGACATATGTGTCATATGTCTTGAGGTATTCATAGGTCCATGCAAACACATAAGAAAATTCTCTTAATAAGTCGGTGTATTTGGCCCTCTTCTCTTTGGTCAAACTACTTTACAACTTGACAAATTTAGGCTCCTCCTGTGTGTCGATGTTTCACTCCGCTATATCAACATCTCCATTTGAAAACCTACCCTTTACTTCCATATCATTCCCATTGAACAATCTTTCTAAAGGGACTAGTCCCTTCAGAATGTGATTGCTAAGCAGATGAATAATATGGTGATTAG
>SNQJ01S0031505.1:5430-41283 GCA_010110895.2 Picea sitchensis | reverse complement strand
CCATATCTTCTTCATAGGAGAGAATTATTTGATCATCTCAAATAATTTTAACAGAGTACTACAATTAAGATCAAAAGGTAATTTGATAGGTCAACCTCAAATATCTCATACTTAAAACTCAAAGTTACAAGATAGAGTCAAGATCAACCTCGAACAAATTCTTTATGGAATTTTATTCATGAAAGATGTTATTCATTACACAAGATTTAATAGACATGTACGTGGCTACAAATACTACATGGTCATATAAGAAAATATCTTAGAATAATATACAAAGAACACTCAACAACTCAACCTTGTGCCCAACTTTGAGATTCAAGCATAAAGCTATGAGAAATGGTGTAGAAGAATATAGAAAAAAAAATGGAGATGGAGATTTATTTCTTTTGATCAATAGCTTGATTGTGTATCCATGGTTGTACCTTATTCTTCTTCTGATCTTCTTCCCTACCCCTCTGACAATACTCATTTTTTAAGATATAGCCTTTCCTAGATCATGACTCGGCCACTATCAATTAAGTTTGATTGGTAAATGTGGACGCTTGATTTAATTTCGACCTACTTTATTGAATTTCGTCTTTTATTCATTATTAGTATCCCACATGTATGATAATAAAAAAGTCTTAGTGGTATATAATGTTAAGTGTAACATACACTTGAAAAGAAATAAAGAAGAGAGGAGAGTATGGAGCTTGGAGGATTTGACCCTTGAAAAATTGTTGAATGTAATAATAATTTTTCATGCCTAGTCAACCACCAATATGCCTAGTCAACAGTGATGAGTCACCCAACCAAATGTTGTAACATGTCTTCATTCAGTAGGCCAAAAATCTCCCAATAAGAATATTCCATATTCATCCAATAAAATCACGCCATGTGTCACTTTTTGTACACTACCACGTGTCTCCACAAATTAGATTCCATGTGGATATATCTCATTGGTTAATAAAGTGCCATATGTCACTTGGAAATGTTCCTTATAGAACTTAGGATAGGAGAAATTTTATTAAAATAATATGGTGGGTTTGTTATGTGAATGCGGAGGTAGGTCAGAATCTTAGAAATCAGCACAAACCCGCAGTAAGACATAGTAAGAAATAAGTGTGAAAATTTCTAAGTGTTAACTAAAGTGGAGAGGAGAGGAGAATCGGCCAAATGGACTTGCACCTAATATATGAAATAAATATCATATCACCAAACCACGAACGAAATATCATACCACCAACTCTTGAACCCACGATAACTCATATATTTGGCTAAGAGTTGGAGAAGTTACATAGTAAAGAGTAGTAAAAAGAGTTTTGTGCATTATGAAGGTGGTAGAAGTCAAAGTGCATTATGAGGGTAGTAGAGATAAAATATACTCTTAATAAATATCACCAAACCACGAACCCATGGTAAGACATAGTAAATAAGACTAATTCTGGAAAGTATATAATGGGTCACGTGAAATATGGAAAGAAATATGAAAAATATGAAAAATGAAAAGAAATATATGGGAAATAAAGGAATTAAGTGAAATTTGGGGAAAGAAAAAAGGGAAAAGGAAAGAAATGAAAAAATGGGATAATGAAAATGGAAAGGAAAATAAAAAGAAATAGGAAAATAAAAAAAAAGAGAAATGAATGTGAATGTGGAAAGGAATAAGGAAAAATGGCTAAGTGTAGAAAATGGTAAGGGGAATATGCAAATAATGAGACAATGGAAAAAATGACTAACTATAAAATGAATAAATGAGTAGAGGTGAAGGGAAAGGGTATGAGAGAACACATCACTTATAACATTTTTCACATTTCTTCTTGTAATACCTCCCTTGGACTTCTGGACAAAAGTATGTGTATCTTGATAATGGGGACTTGAATTTTGATTCTGTGAAATGCATGAAGAAGATGATACCAATGGCTATGCAATGAAAATATAATAGTTCAAAAATATTCATCTTCCAATATAATAAATTTTATTAATCTGAGAGTGGGAAAATATAAATGACCAAATTTTGGTCAACAACTCGCTCCAACTATAGGAAAGTGACCCCCTATGGGTTGTCGAGAACACTAGAATATCTATACCAATTTCGTTTTCCATTGGGATATGGAGCAATATTCATAATACATTTTTGCAATTCTTCTTCTTTCATGGAGTTATCTTCAAATTTCAACATCCACTACGCAATTGCTTTATTGCGAAAAACTTTGATTGAAGAAAGAAACTATGTACATACATGATCTACCTACCCTAACTTACTTGAAATAAAGGAGAACCTTAGGTATAGGAATATTTCCAATGGATCCATTTGAGCATCCAATTGACTTGTGAAATGGGCTCCAACAGTAAGAAAAACATTGGAGTTGCTACCAATAATTCAAGAGCATGAAAATGAGGAGCATGCCCAAAATGTACCACAATGGGATCGAGCAATGTGTGGATAAGACTTGTTTGCATTGGCAGGATGAAAATACTTTCTAACCAATATTCAATATAATCTACACTTGGCTTCCCAAGAGTGTTAATATCTTAAATCAAATGAGAAATTTCTTTCTTGAAAACATTATCTTTTTCTTCTTTTTCCACATTCAATATTCTTGTTTCATTGGCCATGTCTTGGAAATGTTCTTCTTATATGCAATGGCTATATTATTTGCTCTCAATAGCATGCCCAAAAGGTACCACAATGGGATTGAGCAATGTGTGCAAAAGACTTGTTTGCATTGGTGGGCTCACAATACTTTCGAACCAATATTCAATATAATCTACTCTTTGTTGCCCAAGAGTGCTTCTATATTCAATCAAATGAGAAATTTCTTTCTTGAAAACATTCTCTTTTTCTTATTTCTCCACATTCAATATTCTTGTTTCATCATTATTCTAAAGATTCATTTCTTCCATCAATTCTTCTTTCTGAAACTTCTCTTGTGATGTTTCATCATCTATTACAAGGATGAAATATTCTTGTGTATTTGGTGGAGTCTCCTCAATTTCATTTTCAAATGTGTTGCTTGAAATGTATTCATATGGAGTATATAGGAGGCTGCAATTTTCTTCTTGTAATATGGAATTTTCATATTCCTTTTCAACAATGTAACTTGACTTAGAAATTTCATCCACTCTTTGATTAGATTCTTCTTTAAAATTGGTGAATTCATTATCTTTCTTCCATATGGGAGAGGATGGGTGAGAAACAACATTTAAATCATCAACAAAAACATATGAATTCACTTTTGGGATGAAATTTTCTGCAAATGAATCTTCTAACACATCCCAACTAGTAATGGAGTTAGGCATTAATGAACTATGTCATTCAAGAGCATTCTCTCATAGAGTTTGTAGGAATAATCTACATGTAAAAAAAAATTCAGTGAGGTTGAAATCATAACATGTACCTTTAAAATTAATCAAGTGTTGTTCAACATCTTCTGAAGCATATCCAAAGAATGTAGAAAACATTTTAATAGGAATATTGGGCATTTGAAAGCCTATTTCTGGTAGATTTAAAGGGGTATTATGAAATCGCCTTCATCTTTGTGTATTTCTCCCTTATGTTGAGTCTTGCAAAGACATTGATGGGATTGATGAAGAATATAAATAAGCAAGGATAATTTTAAGGATGGAAATTTATCTCAAAATGTAGAAACATTGGCGAATCTTAGTAGTCTTTAATATGAAAACTATAAAATGTTGGCAATATTTTTGTAAAAACATTCAAATTTATAAGGATTTTATATATCTTCTATAAGATTTGGGCTATTTTAAAGGTAAGATAAAATTTTTTTTTTTTTATATATCTGGAGGAATCAGCAACTAGTTGGGCAAGTGCTCGTGTTACACGTGGCCGTGTTATCCAACCGCTACCACTATAACCTCTAGGTGTGCCCACGATGCCCCTTACGCATCACACAAGGTAATTCGGGGGGAGTTGAACTCGAAACCTCATGGAACTTCATTTTCACGGCACTTGCCAATTGAGCTGCCCCCCCCGGGGCAAAGGTAAGATAATTTTATTCTATAGAATTTGGGCTAATAAATTTTAGAAAAATGAATCTTTTTTTGGAAAGGCATGGAAAATTAGCCCATGAAAAAAATTTAGACCCTAAAATCATCCCTATAAATAAGCATTATAAAATGAATGAAATCCTTCATTTTGAATTTTTTCAATGGATTTTCCAAGGAGTTTATTCTCCTGAACCTTTGTTTCTTCTTGATTCTTTTTGAAATTACAAAAAAGGTGAGCTGTGCTTAAAATAAGTAGAAATTTTTTTGGATCTTCTTCTCAAAACTTTTATCCATGGAGATTTTTGGTTCCTCAAATATCTTGAAAATAAATCGTCCCCAGTATGGTTGCCAAAAATGTTGACGCTTGAATCCATTAGGACCAAAATGAAAGCCTCACGAGGACATTGGTCCCCCTTCATTTTTTGAGAGGTGGTTCTTCTCTTTCTCTAAAAGATATATCTTTCAATATCTTGGAGTAGGGAGAGTGATAGACATCAAACCCCAAATCTATATTTCTTAGATATAAATGAAAATGGTTCTTAAATAATCCAATATGATCTTTATGTGTAGCAAAATTCTTTTTACAATGGGAAAATATTGAAGGAGGGCTTCAAGATCATAATTAAATTGTGATCAACAACATACACAATATTCTTAATAATATAAAAATACATCCATATCATATTCATAGGACAAAATTACTTGATCATCTTAAAGAATTTTAACAGAGTACTGCAATCAATATAAAAAGAGAATTTGATAGGTCAACCTCAAATACCTGATACTTAAAACTCAAAGTTACAAGATACAATCAAGATCAACCCCGAAGCAATTCTTTGTGGAATTTTATTCATGAAATATGTTTTTCATTACACAAGATTTGATAGCCATGTAACTGGTTGAAAATACTCCATGATCATATAAGAAAATATCTTAAAATAATATAAGAAAAACACTCAAGAACTCATCCTTGTGCCCAAGTATGAGATTCAAGCATAAAGTTATGAGAAGTGGTGTAGAAGAATATATATATATATATATATATATATATATATATATAAGGAGAAGATGGAGATTTCTTTCGTTTGATCAAAAGCTTGATTTTGTATCCAAGGTTTTACCTTCTTCTTCTTTTGATCTTCTTCCCTAGCCCTATGACAATATTGATTCTTGGACAATTTGAATAAGCCTCTCTTCTCCTTTTAAGATGAGATTTTCTAACTACTTAAGAAGTTAGGGTTTCCCCCTTCTAGAAATTCCAGTACAAGTTTCTTATTGAAACATTCCCTTTAATTAATTTATCATTAGGTCCTCATTAATGAACTCACACCATTAATATATGTATATTGAAAATGTGCCCCTCTCCTTTTTTAATAAAAGTTTTAATTAAACTTTTATTTTCGTAATTTAATTAATTTCCCATTAAAATATGATGAATGTAATTTACTTTTATGGAAGTTGTTGGCATCAGAAGTCACTCCTGGATTGCAGTAGGAGTAAGCCTGAAGCCCATCAGTTTATGTCACTATTTGTTGATAAAATGTGATGAATGGAAGTAAACTCAAAACAATATCGTTCTAACTGAGAAACTAGGTCAGCCATGCACAAGCAGATGAGGTCTTGGTTTAACTTCAGACAGTACGTTGTAATAAGGGTGAGTAGGAGGAATACTTATATGAGGAAATACGAAGGCCTGTAGTAGGCATCGAGCTTCTAACAACCTGTAGAAGAAAACTTTGAACACAAGAACCTCTTATATTCAGAAGCATAAAAATTAAAATAACATAACAATGTTATAATAAATCCTTTATCATAACACAATCACGACGATTCATGTGAATCAATCAATCATGAACCCTTTTAGTATGAGGTCAAAACCAGATGAAAAAGGGAGTTGCCTTACATTGAACAAGAAAATTTCATATGCAGACACATAGCCAGGAAAACCAGTGCTTCATTAAAACATTACAGTCGGGAGCTCTGCTCTACCATCCATCCTACAAAAATACAAAAACTGAGTATATATACTCAGATCAATTCGCCACCTTGGAAGCAGGAGGGTACCTGAGACATTAAAGTCCAAATTAGTGTGTGAAGGATCCTTTGGTTAGACGAGGACATCAGATCAACATGGCTTCTTTAGGAAAACCTGCACACAGGATGATCTTGAGCAGGTTGCTTGCCAGAACCTCCATGCTTTACATTTAAGGAGTGAGCCGAGGTTTCAGCCACCTCCTCCTACCTTTATTTACCTCTAGTAGGGATCAGGATCGAGGCCAAGGTTAATTGGAACCTAGAGAACATGGCGACACCTCCTGCAGCTAAACCTGGTGCTTTGGCCCTTTGCGCAGCTCTTTCTATCACCCCAAGTGGCCACGGGTCGTGACCCTACACCTATCTTCAAAGGTGATTTTTTCATTTCTCTTTTCAGCGATTCCAGATGCAGTGCAGGAGAGACCCCCTATCTTTCAAAGTTCCGGTAGTCGAAATGCTGAAACGGATAATCATTTCGCGTTTTGGTGACTCCAGATGTAGTGGAGGAGTGACCCCCTGGATTTCAATGTCCCGGTAGCCCAAATGCCAAAATGTCTAATCATTTCGCACTTTGGTGATTCGAGATGCAGTGGAGGAGCGACTCCCTATATTTCAAAGTCTTGGTAGCCGAAATGCCAAAATGGATAATCATTTCATGTTTCGGTGATTCTAGATGGAGTGGAGGAGAGACCCCCTATCTTTCAAAGTCTCGGTAGTCGAAATGCCGAAATGGCTAATCATTTCGCGTTTCGGTGATTCAAGATGAAGTGGAGGAGTGACCCCCTGTCTTTCAAAGTTCTGGTAGCCGAAATGGCGACTAGACTTAGTCGCACGCCATGCATCCTTCAAGATTAACGGTCCCGATTCTTTCGGGGATTCTCCCACCGGGACTTCCAAAATCCCTGAAATGTTGACTAGATGCCACCCATCCCCCTTCTTTAGAACCCACCTTTCCATATGACCCTGTGCTATGACCATAGGCCCGCACCCAAAGTCACCTTCGCATTTCATGTATCGTGGGTGGAAGGGAGTCGACCCTTGTATTTCAAAGTCCTGATAGCCGAAATGGCGACCAGACTTAATCAGGCGCCATGTGTCCCAACTAGATCAACAAACCATGATCATTTAGTGACTTTGGACCTAAGGGATAAGCCCATGCACGAAAACTCATGCAACTTCGTGGCTCCAGCTTACCCGATGACCTTTGATCTACTCCATCGATGGATCTTCGCCGCTAAAAAGAAAAAATGCCCGCCTGCTTGATTTTTAACTTGAAAATAGAGACTTTATGCATGGTGCGCTTGGGAACTCATGACTGCGACCTTGGATAACTTCATTTGATGGGTCTTAAGCCCCATTTCATATATTTCTCACCAAGGACCCGAATCCAAAGAGAAGCTTCCCCCTTACAAGAATATGTGCTAACATTAGGCTCCATGGGGGATAGAGTCCTCCCTGTGAGGCTCTAAGAACTCTTTGCAGTTTCAGTGCCTTGTTGTTGAGCTATGGAGTCATTTATTAAGCCGAAAATAAAAAGAAAAACAATATTTAGAAAAACAGAGGAGTCGTCTAAGGCTCAAACAAAACATTTCTTCAGGAAATACCCATTTACTGGGCCGTTAAAAACTTCTTCACCCTCCAAATCTTGCAAGTTGTACGTGTTATTTAAGAATACTTCAGGGATTTTGAAGGGCCCGATCTAGAGGGCATAAAACTTACTGTGTTTTCCCCTATCCTACCTGGGTGCATCCCACTTAAGCACCAAATCTCCCAGCTCGAATTCCTCCTTCGTGACCTTCATGTCAAACGATTGCTTGATCTTTTGCTGATGACTATGAGCTATGTCCATTACTTTCTCTCTGATCTGTTGCACTTCCACCACTTGATGAATTCTTCTAACCATATGGTATGGATCTCCTTCATGATATTGAAATAATTTCACTATAGGTAAAGCGAGCTGAGTGGGAAACATAGCCTCCATCCCATAAAGAAGTTGAAAAGGTGAGGTGCCCAGGGACTTCTTTGTTGTCACTCGATCGGCCCATAGAGAGAATTTGAGCTTTGAATCCGAGGCCCTCTTATTTTCTTCCAATAATCTACTAATGAGTTTGATTAGACTTTTATTGGAAGATTCTGCCAATCCATTTCTTTGAGGATAATAGGGAGTGGAGTGAATTAGTGAAATCTCGAACTGCTCACAGAACTTAACCAGATGCTCAAACTTGAAAGAAGCAGCATTATTAGTGACAAATCTGTTGGGATGGCCAAATCTAGCTATGATATCCTCCAGGAAGCCGATAATCACCTTGTGTGAAGCACTCCTGGTGGGGGTGGCTTCTATCCACTCGGTGAAATAGTCTGTTGCAGTTAGGATCCATCTTTGCCGGCCACTTGAAGGAGGATGAATTTCTCCAATGAAGTCCAACCCCCACTGTTGAAAGGGTGTTGAAGCTACTACAAGATTTAGTGGTAGAGATTTGAGTTGCTGCTTTCCTGAGAACCTTTGGCATTTGATGCAAGCTATGACTTCTCTGCAGACATCAAAAAATAAGGTGGGCCAATAGTACCTAGCCCTGAGAATTTTTTGAGCTATGGTCTTCCAGAAATGATGCCCTTTACAAAGGCCACTATGGAAATCAGACATAACTTTATGGGCTTCCTGTGGGTTCAGACACCTCAGAAACACCCCTAGAGGGTCTCTCCAGTACAAGACTTGGTCAATAAGGAAATATCTGGACGCCTTGAGCTTTAAAGGTCTTGCCTTTCTTTTTCCCATTCCATCAGGAGGCTTCAACTCTTGCAGAAAGTACAAAATGTCTCTGTACCAGGTGCATTCTGCTAGTGATAAGCCACCCTGGGATCTTTTGTTGGATGACTCAGCTTGCTGATTTTCTGAGAAAGCATTGACGAAGCTAACCGCCAAGGCCTTGCAATTGGATTTAGCCAGCAGCTTGGCTAAAGCTTTCCCTTTAACCAACTTGGTGGGCTTTATCTCTAGGTCAAACTCAAGGATCTTGGCAATCCATTTAGCTCTTCTCCCATCTATGCCAGGATATATAAGGATGTCTTTTACAGAGGTTGAAGGAACGTATGTAGTCACTCTCGAGTGCAATACATAGACTCTAAAAGATTTGAGAGATTTCACCAATTCATAGGCCTTCTTCTCCATGATCTCATACCTGATTTATGCATCTCTTAATTCCTTACTAAAGAAGGAAATGGGTTTCTCTCACCCTTCCTCATTTTTCTGCAATAAGACTATTGCTACTGTATCAAAAGAAGCAAAACCAAAAACCAGGAAATCCTTGGAAAAATCAGGACTGATCAACACAGGTGCCTCAGTCAATGTCTTTTTATTTGGAAAAAATATTCCCTGGGTTCAACAGTCCATTTTACTTCATTTCCCTTTCCAAGCATGGTTTTGATGTGTTTCACCAACTCAGCAAAATTTGAGACGAACCTCCTCAAAAAGTTAATCTTCCCTAAAAAAGCCTGGACTTCCTTTCTAAACCTGGGAAGTGACAGGGTCTAAATTGCCTCTACCCTGCTGGGATCAATTATCACTCCCTCTAATGATACTATATGGCCTAACAACTTCCCCTCCTTCATAGCAAACAAAGATTTCTTGGGATTTAAGGAAAGGAAAAACCTCCGGCATTTCAAGAAAATTTTCCTCAAGTGACAACAGTGATCTATATCATACCTGGAGAAGACTGTGATGTCATCCAGATAGATCACCACAAACTGATATTTCTCCCCGATGAAGGCTATGTCCATGGCTCACTGAAATGTTTCTCCTGCATTCATTAATCCAAAAGGCATTTTGGCATACATGAATGTGCCCCAAGGAGTGGTGAAGGTTGTTTTTTCTCTGTCCTCAGTCATGACTGATATCTGATTATAGCCAGAAAAAACATCAATCATGGATATCCTATATGCACCAGTTACCCTCTGCAATATGTGTTCCATGTTGGGCAAGGGATAGTTGTCTTTCTTTGAGCTCCTGTTCAGGTTCCTGAAATCAAAACAGAGCCTGATTTCTCCACTTTTCTTCCTCACCGAGACCAAATTGGCCACCCACTGAGAATATCTCAAGGGGACAATGATTTGGGCATCTAACAACTTCTTCACTTCTCTCTCCATGACAGGAAACAACATGGGATTTATCTGTCTTAGCTTCTGCCTAAATGGCTTAGCCTCTTCCTAGGTCATATGTCTTGAGGTCTTCATAGGTCCATGCAAACACATCAACAAATTCTCTTAATAACTCGGTATATTTGGCCCTCTTCTCTTTGGTCAATCTACTTGACAAATTGACAAATTTAGGCTCCTCCTGTGTGCTGATGTTGCACTCCACTGTATCAACATCTCCATTTGAAAACCTACCCTTTACTGCCACATCATTCCCATCGAACAATCTTTCTAAAGGGACTAGTCCCTTCAGAATGTGATTGCTAAGCAGATGAATAATATGGTGATTAGAAATTTTATTTAAAAATACCTCAGGGTGAGGGTGACTTTCAAGATCAGGATCTTGATCAATGTGCAATGCAGAAAATTCATCGACAGACTGAAGAACTTTTTTGATTTCAAGATCATCTTCGAATACCTTCCAATGCTTGATATTGTCTGATACAGATGGCCTATATGTTATCTCAACATCATATTTGATCTTAGGCAGCAGAGGGATCTTGAACAAACTAGATGAGATAACTAAGGAATCGACCAAAGCATTTTCCTCTCTTTAAATAAAAGAAATGTTGAAAGCTGAGAATAAATTAGCAATCAGGTCCCACGCCTTATTTTTGTAACTCCTGAGCCGAGGATGCTTAGCCCGATAAGAATTTATGACTTGCTGGATTATCAACTCAGCATCTACAAACACTTCTACCCCCTCAATTCCCATTTCTTTTGCAGCCCTTAAACCCAAAACAAGATCTTCATATTCTTTCACATTATTGGTAGCTTCAAATTCTAGCTTGTATGATAGGGATATGGTTTCCTAACAAGGCGACACAAAAACCACTTCAGCGCCAACACCTTCACTAGAAGAAGCTCCATCGAAGAACATCTTCCAAACAGAGGTGGTTGGAGGAGGTATCTCGTGATTAAATATGGGTTGCTTTCTGATTTGAAAAGGGGCTTCAGGAGTATCGATGAGATACAATAAACTAGACCCCAAATCAGTGTTAAGTGTAAAGATAGGATGATTTGTGGGGTCTGCTTTATCACTAACAATGTAGGACAGCTGAGCTTCTCTATACAACCTCTTGTGTTCCCCTCCAAATAATGGAATGGTGGAATATGTGAGATCCATCTGTAATGTTCCTCCAAGTTTTTTAATCTAAGATCTTGACAACAACATGTCGAACTTGGGGGGAACATCAACTACTACAATGTCCATGACCACACTCTTCATTGGCAGATGAAATAAAGAGACCACCAATTATTTGATGACTCCAAGGCATTTCACCCTCCTTGAATCAAAAGAGTACAAATTGTGATAATCCTTTGCCACTTCCAGTCCCAATTCTTCCATGACTATTTTGGGCATAAGGTTGTGGGAAGCTCCTGAATCCATGAGACAATTATGCAACACCTTATCATGTACGTTCAGGGATGTGTAGAAGGGAGGGGATGAATCCTCTTTGTCTTCTACCATGGGACCTAGGACTACTACTGGCTTTTCATCTTGAATATTTACTGAGTCTCTGGAAGGTTGGGGGGACTCAGATTGTAGCAATTTGGAGAGGGACCTTTTGAAATCTTCATTTTTAACTAGTTCTGAGAGGAGTACGGGAATTATAATCTTTTGAATTTCATGCTCAAAACTAAAGGAGGAAAGAGGCTTAGGATCTTCCCTTACCTCAGAGACAGGTTCTTTGGCTTTTGGCGAAGTATTCTGAGTTTTCTTTTCTTTAGTAGTGATTGTTGCAGGTTTAGCAGGCCTTTCCGCTATGAGGGGTTGATCATGGCTATCAAAATTCCCTTGTTTCTTCTTTGACCTGAGATGGTATCTGTTAGGAGTGTTGTTGGCCTTTTTCCCTTTACTCCACTCATTGATTTGAATGTTCATAAGGGATTCTTCATATGAAGATTGAGTCAAATGGGGAAAAGGGTAAGTGTCTTCAATACAGTGAATTTCAGGGTTGAGCTCATCTATCTCCTCTCCTTCCTCATGAGAAACTAGGTTATTTTGGAGAGGGGTTTGAATCCTCTAATCATATCTATCTTTGATCCTTTGTTCCCTTGGAAAAGCCTGTGGCACATTGTTACTAGGCCTCCTGAAGCCTCTGTTATCAGTATTTTGGGGTTTTTTGTGCATGGGCTTCCATTATAACTCCCACCTTTCCATTCTAGCCGAAAGCGATTTTAGCACTTTAGTTACCTCGTTCGTCTGAAGGGGGAGGGGAGAGGAATTGGATGGGAAGGCTTCAAGTATCTTCCTAGATATGTCTCTATCAACCTTATTCCTGAGTCGGTCAACAACCAATATGTTAGATTCTACTTCCGCGACTGCATCCTGCATGTGAGCCAGAGTAGTCTCTCTCCTTTCCCTCAACAGGAGGCAGAAATCGGGATCAAAAGAACTAGCATAAGTGATTTTAGCAGAGGCTTCTGAGGGATTTATCTCAGCAGGGATCTTATTGTACATTTTATTGAATCTCTTGGAGAAGTCAGAGATAGACTCTCCTTCCTTTCTCTTCAAAGACCCAAACTCTGTCATGTAATACATGAAGTCTTTTTTATCTCCCCACTATCTCAAAAAGGCATTATACAAAGCCTCAATCCCATCGATAGATCTAGGAGGCAGGGCCCTAAACCACTTTATAGCCTCACCTTCAAGGATATGGACGAAAATCCTCATCCATATGTATGCATGCATGATAACATGATCATCTATAAAATTGTAAAAGGCTTCAAGGTGTTCTTCTGCAGCTATGTCCCCTTCGCCTGTAAACTTGGGCAGTTGCTTAAGGTAGCCATCTACTAGAAGGGCATTGAGAGGCTGAGGTAACAAAAGAGGAGCATACATAGCAGCTATTATATCCTCCATTCTAGTCATGGGGGGATTTTCTCCTTCCATAGGAATATTAGGTGGAGGTGAACTCGAAGGAGAAGGAGATCGAACAGGGGATACTGGAAATGAGCTTCTAGGTGGAAGGGGGAACAATGGGGTATTCAGAGAGAAGGTTAAGGGGCTTGAGTCAGCAGATGCTTCTCTTTTTTCAGTAGCAAAAACAATAATAAGAGTAGGGGTAGTAAAGCTAGGGGTGGGGAAATATTCTGTGGTCCTGGGTCTGGACCAAGGTATAGCTGAAGGGGAGAGGGGAGTGACAAGGATTTATCCCTCCAATCCCAGACCAGGAGGGGAAAACTCAGCAGGAACACTTCCGAAATTCAGGAAACGAGAAACTTCAGAAAAAGGTCTGCTAGGAAGCCGAGAAGAAGAAAATGGAGTTTCTACAGAAGGAGATGGAAAATTACCTAGTTCAACGGTGGAATTTTCTCCTTCAGGGGCCTTTCCTTTTCTGATAATCATCTCCGAATCAGTTTAAGGTGTAGATAGCGATAGTTGTGGATGGGACTGTGTGTGTCTACCTCTGGAAGCCACAACTAAAACAACAGGTTCTCCATAGTGGATTTGTCACAATGGATTCATCAGGTGCACAGTAGCAATCTCGTAGGGCTCTGATGCATGATGCACCTTCAGAATCAAAGGCTCGATGTCATTCGATCCTAGGGAAAATTTTCAACTTTTTCCCCAGCAACGGAACTAGAAATGTTGGCATCGGAAGTCACTCCTGGATTGCAGCAGGAGTAAGCCTGAAGCCCATTAGTTTATGTCACTATTTGTTGATAAAGGGTGATGAATGAAAGTAAACTCAGAACAATATCGTTCTAACTCAGAAACTAGGCCAAGCATGCACAAGCATATGAGGTCTTGGTTTAACTTCATACAGTAAGTTGTAATAAGGGTGAGTAGGAGGAAGACTTCTATGAGGAAATGCGAAGGCCTGCTATAGGCATCGAGCTTCTAACAGCCTGTAGAAGAAAACTTTGAACACAAGAGCCTCTTATATTCAAAAGAAGAAACACTAAAAGAACATAACAACATTATAATAAATCCTTTATCATAACACAATCATGACGATTCATGTGAATCAATCAATCATGAACCCTTTTAGTACGAGATCGAAACCATATGAAAAAGGGAGTTTCCTTACATTGAACAAGAAAATTTCATATGCAAATACATAGCCAGGAAAACCAGTGCTTCGTTAAAACATTACAGTCGGGAGCTTTGCTCTACCATCCATCCTACAAAAATACAAAAAATGAGTATATATACTCAGAGAAATTCGCCACCTTGGCAGTAGGAGGGTATCTGAGACATTAAAGTCCAAATTAGTGTGTGCATGATCCTCTGGTCATACGAGGAAATCAAATTGGCATGGCTTCTTTAGGAAAACCTGCACACATGACGATCTTGGGCAGACTATCTGCCAGAACCTCCATGCCTTACATTTAAGAAGTGAGGCGAGGTTTCAACCACCTCCTCCTACCTTTATTTACCTCTAGCAGGGATCAGGATCGAGGCCGAGTTTAATTGCCACCTGGAGAACATGGCGACGCCTCCTGCATCTAAACCCGTTTGTTTGGCCCTTTGCACGGCTCTTTCTATCACCCCAAGTGACCACGGGCCATGACCCTGTGCCTATCTTCAAAGGCACTTTTTTCATTTCATGTGTCGGCGATTCTAGATGCAGTGGAGGAGAGACCCCCTGTCTTTCAAAGTCCCAGTATTCGAAATGATGAAACGGCTAATCATTTCACGTTTTGGTGATTCCAGATGCAGTGGAGGAGCGGACCCCTGTCCTTCAAAGTCCCGGTAGCCAAAATGTCGAAACGACTAATCATTTTGCGTTTCGGCGATTCCAGATGTAGTGGAGGAGAGACCCCCTATCTTTCAAAGTCTCGGTAGCCAAAATGCCGAAACGACTAATCATTTCGCGCTTCGGTGATTCAATATGCAGTGGAGGAGTGACCCCCTGTCTTTCAAAGTCCCGGTAGCTGAAATTCCAAAACGACTAATCATTTTGCGTTTTAGTGATTCCATATGTAGTGGAGGAGCGACCCCTTGTATTTTAAAGTCCCGGTAGCCGAAATGCCAAAATGACTAATCATTTCATGTTTCGGCAATTCAAGATGCAGTGNTTTAAAGTCCCGGTAGCCAAAATGGCGACCAGACTTATTCGCATGCCACGTATCCTTCAAGATTAACGGTCCCGATTCTTTCGGGGATTCTCCCACCGGGACTTCCAAAATCCCCGAAATGTTGACTAGTTGCCACCTGTCCCCCTTCTTTAGGACCCACCTTTCCATACGACCCTATGCTATGACCATAGGCTCACACCCAAAGGAACCTTCGCATTTCACATATCGTGGGTGGAAGGGAGTCGACCCTTGTATTTCAAAGTCCCAGTAGCCGAAATGGCGACCAGACTTAATCAGGCACCATGTGTCCTGACTAGATCGGATGACCACGACCATTTTGTGAATTTGGCCCTAAGGGATGAGCCCATGTGCTAAACCTCATGCAACTTTGTGGCTCCGGCTTACCTGATGACCGTTGATCTGCTTCATCGATGGATCTTCACCGCTAAAAATAAAAAATGTCTGCCTGCTTGATTTTTAACCCGAAAATAGAGACTTTATGCATGTTGCACTTGGACGCTCATGACTGTGACCTTGAATAACTTCATTTGATAGGTCTTAAGCCCCATTTCATCTATTTCTCACCAAGGACCCAAATCCAGAGACAAGCTTCCCCCTTACAAGAATATGTGCTAACAGAAGTGAAAACCAAATCTTTAACAATTTAAACCACCTATTATGTTCTCTTCATTGTCTCATATTTCCAACGATATAAATTTTGTTCAAATCGATTGCCCGGATATCAAGATATGAGCTCGTGTAGTTGACTTGTGATGTAGGCCATTAAAAAATGTTGCTGATTGATATTTTAATTTCTAAGAAAAATGTATCAAATTTTAAATGTTTAAACCTATACCACCATATTATATGTCAAAATACATTTCCAACAGTATAAATTTTGTTGCAAAAAAAGGTCTAGAGCTCAAGATCGTGACTCAGGCACCATCGATTAAGTTTAATTGATAAACGTGGACCCTTGATTTAATTTCGAACCCCTTTGTTGAATTTAGACATTTATTTGTTATTCTTATCCCACATGTATGCAAATAAAAGAGTCATAGTCGTATATAATTTTTAGTGTAGCATACACTTGACAAGAAATAAATAAGAGAAGAGACTATGGAGCTTGGAGGATTCGACCCTTGGAAAATTGTTGAATATAATAATAAGTTTTCATTCCTAGTCAACCACCAATATTCCGAGTTAGAAATGATGAGTCACCCAACCTAATGTTTCCACATGTATTCACTTGGTAGGACAACAATCTACCAATAAGAATCTTCCATATGTCATCCAATAAAATCACACCATGTGTCACGTTTTGTATGCTGCCACTTGTCTCCATTAATTAGTTTCCACATGGATATATCTCATTGGTTAATAAAGTTTCATTTGTCACTTGGAGATGTTCCTCATAGAAATTAGGACATGATACATTTTATTAAAATAATATAGCGGGTTTTTTGAGTTATGTGAATGAAGAAGTAGGTGATAATCATAGAAATTAGCACGAACCTGCGGTACGACATAGTAAGAAATAAGTGTGAAGATTTTTAAGTGTTAACTAAATTATAGAGGAGAGGAGAATCGATAAAAAATACTTGCACCTAATATATTAAAGAAATATCATATCACCAACCCGCGAACGAAATATCCTATCACTAACTCGCGAATCTGTGAAGCTACGCTAACCCATATATTTGGCTAAGTGACAGAGGGGTTACATAGTAAAGAGTAGTAAAAAGAGTTGTGTGCATTATGAAGGTGGCAGAAGTCAAAGTGCATTGTGAGGGTAAAGAAGATAAAACATAATCTTAAGAAATATCACCAACCCGTGAACCCGCGTTAAGACATAGTAAATAAGATTAAGTTTGGAAAGTATATATTGGGTCACATGAAATATGGAAAATACGAAAAATGAAAAAAAATATATGGGAAATAAAGGAATTACATCAAATTTGGGAAAGAAAAAAAGGGAAAAGGAAATAAATGGAAAACTAGGATATTGAAAGTGGAAAGGAAAATAAAAAGAAATGGGAAAATAAAGGAAAAGGGAAATGAATGTGAACTTGGAAAGGAATAAGGAAAAATAACTTAGTGTGTAAAATGGTAAGGGGTATATGAAAGCAATGGGACAATGGGAAAAATGACTACGTTTAAAATAAGAGAGTGAGTAGAGGTGAAGGGAAAGGGTATGAGAAAACATGTCACTTAGAACATTTTTCATATGTCTTCTCGTAAGACTTCCATTGGACTTCTGGACAGAAGTATGAGTATCTTGGTCATGGAGACTCGAATTTTGATTTCATGAAATGCATGGCAAAGATGATACCAATGGTTATGCTATGAAAATATAATAGTTCAAAAATATTAATCTTCCAATATCGTTTTTGTTATATTAATTTAAGAGAGGGAAAATATAGATGACCAAATTTTGGTCAACAACTGGCTCCAACTACGAGATAATGACCCCTTGTGGGTTGCTGAGAAGACCATAATCTCAAGACCAGTTACCTTCTCTATTGGGATATGGAGTCATATTCAAAATAAATTCCTCCAATTATTCTTCTTTCATGGAGTTATCTTCAAATTTCAACATCCACTTAGCAATTGCTTTATTGCAAAAAGATGTGACTGAAGAATTAGACAATTGGCATACATGATCTACCTAACTTACTTGAAATAAAGGGGAATCTTACATATAGTGATGAAGACCCCTTCTCTCTTAAGGGTTGTGTGACCTCCTGATCTAGGATTGTTCAAAACACTTAGCCGAATCGGCTCTTCGGGCACCTGCTGGAACCCAAAACCACTTTACACAGACCCCTTATCTACTTAGGTATAGGTTCTATGAAACCCATGGGCTCTTGATAAGTCCCTGTTCCTTTTTAAATAACATGCGCTAGCTCCTTATGCTAGGTACCTCTTTCTTCATATGACCTTATACTGTGACTAGGTGCCTATTCAAAGGACGCTTTGGAGCTTCAGACTCATGGCATTCTCACTTCACGCTGCACCTAATTCTTCCATAGTCACAATCCTCTGAAACCACAGAAACAAGTTCAACGGTTCTCATTCCTCGTCGAGATTGACGACTCAATGTATTTCTTCAGAATTCAGGATTCGACCGAATTTATGTGCACACTCCACAAATCCCTCGAAGTGGCTTTCCAACAAAGTGAACCTCCATCCTACACGTGTCCCCTCACAGATCAATGATCCATGTTCTCCTTTGGGATCAACAATCCACAATAACTTCAGGATTCAGCGCTTCGAGAATTTTTGAACCACCTCTCACAAAACCTCCAGATTGTTAAGTCTATGAAGTTCACAATCTGCTGACACCCATCCAATTACGATGGATGAATTGGATGGAATCTGATGCTTTGGTCTTCAGGAGTTCTGGCTCCACCCATTTCAATTTTCTACTGGAGTAACTTTTCTCTGAAGTGGAAGATATTTTGCCATGCATATTTCTCCAATGGATGGATGGGATGACTTGGAGACTCTAGCCTTCGCGAGTCCTCATACCTCCACTCTCCTATTCCTTTGAAGTGATTATGATATGGAGAGAAGGATCTAGCAACACTTGTCCCTTTGGCTTGGGTGGTCCTTATCTTCTTTGGCCTTTGGATCTTTGGGAGTTCCCCCAACTCTTCTGCACTTTCTCCTCTAGGATGCAAGATCTCCCACCACGCGTCCCTTCCAGATCCCACAGTTTGGATTTCTTCTCCCTTTGTGACTTCGTCGATCCTACTTCTGCTCCACGCAGATCTCCCAGAGATCTCTCTCTCATGAACTCTTTGATTTGTCTCCACCTGTCCCTCCAGACGATGGACGGTTCCGACTGGCTTTGGAACTTTGGGACTTCACGAGTCCACTCTCCTATGCAATTTCAAAGGGTTTAAGTTCCATGCACTTTACCTAGATGTGACAGATGTCGATCCACATTCCCAGATCTGATGGATGGGATCTAAATTTCTCCTTTGTGCACTCCTTCTGGTGTCTAAACATAGAATTCGACAGTCCAAAACTCCTCCTAAAACAGATCCAATGGTTGCTATCAATCCTCCTCCTGAGATTATTCGCTCTCCCGAATTTGGTAAAATTTGTAAGTGTCAAAGGCTATGGCCTTTGATATTTCTCATGCGAGCCCGACTGATGGGTATCGACTTATGGTCTCCCTCTTGGGCTTGAACTTAGATTAAGTTCACTTACGCACACTCTTTGCACTGTCTACAAAAAATTGAACCTGGAAAGGTCCTTGGCCTCTGCTCGCATTGAAGAGTCTCTATGCACACTTGCACTATCCTTCCCGAGGCTTGCAGTTGCTCAGATTCCCAAGGGACTCAACTCTTCTTCTTCCTCCAAAGGAGTTTTTGTTCCATCCTGACACTTAATGGTCATCCTCTTGAGATGTTTTGTAGCTCAAACCTCAAAGTGTCTTGGGCTTCTATTTGTCTCTGCTGAGATTTTGTGCGCAAAGGCACTATCCCCACCAATCTTTTGAATAAGCTCAAATATTTAAGGGTATCGACCCTTTTTTTCTCCTTCAAAGTAATTATGGTGCCCTCCTCACACACTCTAATCTCTCCCTCTTGATCTTTGTAAATTTGGAATACTTTACTTTTGGAACACTCCTTGTTCTTTCCTGTCTAAAATACTCCGACCTCTTCAACACTGATATAAGTGTTGGCCCAGTGCACTCCTTGCATGGGTCTTCCTCCTGAATCCTAGTCCTTCAGGTTCACTGATGCATTTCTTTCATCTTCTCAATGCACACCTTGCATAGATTCTTCCCCAGAGTGTTCTAAAAATTTGGTGTTCCTCAATTCCTCCAAAACTTTAGGAAGGTGTTGGCTCTGTGCACTCTTTGCACTTGCTCAAACCACTCCTTGTTGATCCTTTCCTTCAGAGTGTTAAGAAAATATGAAGTATCCCTCCTTCCACATATTTCTAGAGTGTTCAGTAACTATGTGGTATCTCCCTATGACACTTCAATCTTTGAAATTGAAACAAATTTCTTCTTGTGCACACTTTCACCTACTCGATTCCCACCTGGAAGAGCTCTACAGAGTATTCAAAAACTATGGTTGTGTTTTCTCCTACACAAAATTTCCCCTCCAAGGTGTTTAGTAACCTTTAGGCTCCACTCCGAGTCGTGATTTCTCTGGTGTTCCCTCTGGAACATTCTTCTCTGACTCAAAAGTATTCATATGCACACTCCTTGCGATGGCTCATAGAGTTTTTTGATACTCTGGTGTGCACTACTTGCACATCCTAAAGAACTCAGAACAACTCAACAACTCTCAAAAAGATAGTGAAATATATCTTATCCCTGTAGACGATAACTATCTTACACATCCATAACATACATGCATAGACACACAGATAACACTCATAAACACATAAACACATAAACACACAGAAAACTCATAGGAAGTAAAAACTACTCTTTTTGTATTAATATGAATGTCTATTTACAATGGGTGTAGGCTCAGACTGCACTGAGTCTCGACTCTGTCCTCTCCTTGGCTTACAAATTATTTTCTTATTAATTTTAGTAGCTCTCAACAATTTTCAGCAGCCTCTTCCAGGCATACAATACAATTATTTATACAAGATGGGCTCCTCGAGCCTTTCCCTCAAACTACTCTAGTGGTGTCTAATCACAATTAAAACGCCTATCTACTGAGGCTTAATTACAATGAATGAAAATTAAAAATTCATATCTAAGGCGATGCTTGAGATGTGTACAACTCATACCACATTAAAGGCCTCTCTATCTACTTCCTATACAAAGGCATCAACTCGACTCTTATTAGTTGTACAACATTTAATTGCTTTTAATTACAATTAAATTTTTAAAATTGAGGGAAAAATGAGAGGTTTGGCGCCTCTCCCCTCCTTGAATGCCCTTTGATGTGCTGGAATGTCAGTGCATTGATGAGGTGGAGCAATGTTACTTCATCATACTCCACTGTTGGGAAAATCATGAGCTCCTTCTCATGAGATCCCTCTGCTCCATTATTGAAATCCCCCTGGATACCAAACTCTCCCTTGGAGTTGTCTACCTTCTCCTCTGCTTTGTTTTTGCTACTTCCCTGATGCTATTGAAAGTCCTCCTCTGTTCATATTCCTCCTGCTAATAGTCTCTTGTGTTGACCTCAAAATTAGCCTCCTTATCTCCTCTATCTCCTCTTCCAACTGCTCCACTGGATGGCTCCCCCTTTGCAGACTACTCTATTGTGTCTCCTCATTCTGATATAAGGGAATATCATCCTGATCTCCCATGCTTCTTTCTTCTGCTATAGAACTTACTTTTCATTCTTTTTCAAACTCCACTTTTACAATATCCTCACTAAGCTACTTCTCAGCTACCTCCTCTAACATATTGACTTTTTCCATCTCTCCTCTTGTGTTGGTTCCACTCCAGCTTCTTCTAGCTACTCCTCAGGCTGACATTCTGCTCCATCTGGCATGATTGTCTCCTAGAAACCATTTTTTAATAATGGATTTTTCAACCAATCCTCCAGCATCTCCAAGTCCATATCCCACTGAGTGAGAAACTCAACTGTATTCTCCTCTTTTTCTGCTAGGGTAGACATCATTGTATGATCCTTCTCCTCCTTTATGACAGTTACATCTAGTTTTCCTTCTGTTGTTGTATCTGCAACATATGCTCTAGACCCAACTGGGATGCTCAGTAGGAATATCTAAATTCCCCCAATGATCAGAACACTCCTATGATCCTCCTCTGTCTTCACTCCCTGTTGATATGAATTCTTCATTGGGTTCATATATTCTCCCTTTCCCACTTGGAAAATTTGGATTTCTCCTTTTCCCTCCTGGTAGTCTATGAGATCAACTGATCTCACTTCATTTCCCACATAGCAATTTGAAATCTATGTCCTTCCCTCTTGGAAGTCTACGAGATCCCTTCATGATATCTTCTCATTTCCCTCTTGGAAATATGAACTTCCACCTATGCCCTCTTAGTAGTCTATGAGATCTTCCACTGATCTCATCTCATTTCCCACCTAGAAATTTGAAAGTTCATCTATGTCCTCCTGACAGTCTACGAGATATTTTCTTGATCTCTCATCCTCATCACTGAGGTTTTATCCTACTTTTGGCTCACAGACACAAACCAACTTCTTTGTTTCACTGAGGGTTTCAACTTTCCTCAGCCACCTCCTCAACACTTGTTTCTTCCTTCTGGACAACAACTTCTGAACATGCCATGTTTCTCTCTGCTTCATGGGCCACTCGTACCTCCACCATACATAGAATTCTTGTTGCATCTTCAATGTCATCCTCCCCATTTCTTCTCTGATTTCATTGAACTCTTTATCCATATCCTCTTTTCTTTTCTACTGGAGGTCCTTGCCTTGACCACACTTATGGCCTTTAGTAGCCATCTTTTTTCTCTACCTTCATCCCACCTGCCTGTCTGTTTTCCACTCTACAACTGAGAGTATCCCCAACTTCTCCTACAACCTACCTGATTGTCTACTTGATTGTTTCGAACTTGCAACAATCCTTCACATAGATTATCAACACCCTG
This sequence comes from Picea sitchensis, assembly GCA_010110895.2. NCBI lineage: Eukaryota > Viridiplantae > Streptophyta > Pinopsida > Pinales > Pinaceae > Picea > Picea sitchensis. The sequence continues at coordinate 18,473 of SNQJ01S0031505.1, read as the reverse complement.
TCTCATCCTTCACGCATTGTCTACAGGAAAAATCAAGCTTCTGATACCATTTGATGTTATCATACTATCTCCTCTTTCCTTTGACTCTATTTGCAATAAAATTTAAGCTATGATACCACTTTATGGTATCAGAAATAACCTTTTCCTAGTCTTTTATACCACTTTATGGTATCCAAAAGAACCTTTCCCTAGGCTCTGATACCACTTGATGTATTTTATACCATTGGATGATATCATACTACCTCTTCTTTCCTAAATAAATTAATTATGTGGCTTTCATACCACTTGATGCAACCCCCCTTCTCTCCTAGGGGTTGCACAACCTCCTGGTCTAGGATCGTTCAAAACACTCAGTCGAATCGTCTCTTTGAGCCCCTTCTAGAACCCAAAACAACTTTACACATGCCCCTTATCTCATTAGGTGTAGGTTCTATGAAAGTTGTGGGCTCCTGCTAAACAATTGCTCCTTTTTAAATAACATGCGCTAGCTCCTTATGCTAGGCCCCTATTTCTTCATATGACCTAATATTGTGACCAGATGCCTATTCAAAGGGCTCTTGAGAGCTTCAGACTCCTGGCACTATCACTTCATGCTGCAACCAATTCTTTCAAAGCTAGAATCCTCCCAAACCATGGAAACAAGATCAATAATCCTCGTTCCTTTCCGAGATCGACAACTCAATCTCTTTCTTTGGAATTTGGGCTTCGGTTGAATCCGTGTGCACACTCCACAAATCCCCTAAAGTGTATTTTCAATGGAATGAACCTTCGTCCTCTACACATCACATCACAGATCAACGGTCCATACTCTCCTTTGGGATCAACGGTCCACAATAACTTTGGGCTCTGGTGCTTCAGGAAGTTCTGAACCACCTCTCAGAAAACCTCTGGAGTGTTAAGTCTCTGAAGTTCAAAATATGATAGCATCCATCCAATTACGATGGAAGGCTTGGATGGACTTTGATTCTTTGGCCTTTAAGATTTCTGGCTCCACCCAATTTGTTATTCTCATGGAGTAACTTTTCTCCAAAGTGGAAGATCTACTGCCACATGTTCTTCTCCAATGGATGACTGGGATGACTTCAAGACTCCGACCTTCACAAGTCCTCGCACCTCCACTCTCCAATTCCTCCGAAGTTCTTATGCTCTGGAGTGCATTATCAAGCAACACCTGTCCCTTTGGCTTGGATGGTCCAGATCTACTTCGACTTCCAAATCTTCGGGATTTCTCGCAAATATTATGCACTCTCTCCTCTGGGATGTAGGATCTCCCACCATGCGTCCCTTCCAGATTCCATGGTTTGGATTTATTATCCCTTCATGACTTTGATGATTTTTCTTCTTCTCCACGTAGATCTCTCGGAACTCTCTCTCTCATGAACTCTTTGATCTGTTTCCACTTTTCCCTCCAGAGGATGGATGGTTCTGACTGAATTCAGAACTTAGGTACTTCGCGAGTCCACTCTCTTGTGCACTTTCAAAGGTTTTAAGTTCTATTCACTTTACCTGGATTCGACAGATGGCAATCCACATGCCTATATCCGATGGATGGGATCTGTCTTTCTCCTTCATGTTCTCCTTCTGGTGTTTGTACGTAGAATTCGTCAGTTCAGATCTCCTCTTGCAGTTGATGCAACGATTGTTATCGCTCCTCCTCCTGTGCTTCTTTTTTCTCTCAAATTTGGGAAAATTGGTAAGTGTCAAAGGTTTCGTCCTTTGATATTTCTCCTGTGAGCCTGAATCCTGGGTATCAACTTGTGCTCTCCCTCCTAGGATTGAACTTAGAATAAGTTCACCTGCACACACTCTTTTCTTTGTCTACAAAAAATTGAACCTGCAAGGGTCCTTGGCCTCTACTCACCTTCCAGATTCTCTATGAACACCTACACTATCTTTCCCGAGTCTTGGAGTTGCTCAGATTCCCAACGGACTCAACTCTTCTTCTTCCTCCAAAGGAGTTATTGCACCCTCCTGGCACTTAATGCTCATCCTATTAATATTTTTTGTAGCTCAAACCTTAAAGGGTCTTGGGATTTTGTTTCTCTCTGTCAATATCTTGTGTGGAAAGGCACTATCCCCCCTGATATTTTGAATCAGCTCAAATCTTTAAGGGTCTCGACCCTTGTTTTCTCCTTCAAAGGAATTTTGGTGCCCTCCTGGAACACTCTGTGCTCTTCCTCTTGAGGTTTGTAAAGTTGGAATACTTTAACTTTGGCACACTCCTTGTGCTTTCTTGTCTGAAATCCTTAGACCTCTTCAATAGTGATATAAGTGTTGGCCCAGTGCATGCCTTTCACGGGTCTTCCTCCGGAATCCTAGTCCTTCAATTTTGTTGATGCATTTCTTGCATCTTCTCAATGCACACCTTGCAGAGTTTCTTTCCCAGATTGTTTGAAACTTTGGTGTTCCTCAACACCTACAACATTTCAGGAAGGTGTTGGCTCTGTGCACTCTTTGCACTCTCTCAAAGCACTCCTTGTTGAGCCTTTCCTTTAGACTGTTAAAAAACTATGAAGTATCTCTCCTTCCACATATTTTTAGAGTGTTCAGTAACTCTGCAGTGTCTCCATCTGACACTTCTCTTTTTTAAATCGAAACATAGTTCTTTTTGTGCACACTTGTACCTACAAGATGCCCAGCTGGCAGAGATATACAAAGTATTCAACAACTTTGGTTTTTCTTTCTCCTACATAGACTTTCCCCTCCAAGGTGTTCAGTAACCTTGAGGCTCCACTCTGAGTTGCGATTTCTCTAGTGTTCCCTCCTGGTACGTTCTTCTCTGCCTCAAAATATTTCAGATGTGCACTCCTTGCACTGGCTCATAGAGTTTTTTGACACTCTGTTGTGCACTCCTTGTACAACCCAAAGAACTCAGAACAACTAAAAAAATCTCAAATAGATAGTGAAATATATATTATCCTTGCAAATGGGAACTATCCTGCACATCCATAACATGAATGCATAGACACACAGATAACATTCATAAACACATAAACACACAGAAAAATCATATGCAGGAAAAACTGCTCTTTTTTTATTAATATGAGTGTTTGTTTACAATGGGTGTAGGCTCGAACGGTGTTGAATATCGACTCTCTCCTCTCCTTGGCTTACAAATGATTTTCTTATTTAATTTCATCAACTCTCAAAAACGTTCAGCAACCTCTTCTAGGCATACAATATAATGCTTTATACAAGAGGGGCTCCTCGATCATTTCCCTCCAACTACTCTAGTGGTGTCTAATAACAATTAAAACCCCTATCCATTGAGGCTTAATTACAATGAATGAACATTAACAATTCATATCTAAGGTGATGTTCGCGATCTGTACAACTCAGAACACATTAAAGGCCTCTCTATGTGTTTCCTACACAAAGGCATCAACTCAGCTCTTATCATCGTTACAACATTTAATTGCTTTAAATTACAATTAAATTTTTAAAATTGAGGCGAAAATGAGAGGGTTGGTGCCTCTCCCTCCTTGAATGTGCTTTGATGTGCTAGAATGCTGGTGAGTTGTTGAGCTGGAGCGATGATCCTCCATCATATAGGAAAATTTTTAGTGGAACCATTCAAGCACCCAATTGACTTGTTAAATGGGCTCTAGCAGTAAAAAAATGATTGTGGTTTCTACCAATAAGTCAAGAGAATCAAAATCAGGACCATGCCCAAAATGTACCACAATGGGCTCAAGAAATGTGTCCAGAATACTTGTTTGGATTAGCGGGCTGACAATACTTTCGAACCAATATTCAATATAATCTACTATTTTCTTCCCAAGGATGTTGATATCTTCAATCAAATGAGAAATTTCTTTCCTGAAAAAAATATCGTTTTCTGCTTTCTCCAAATTCAATATTTTTTTTCATTGGCGATGTCTTGGAAATGTTCTTATTCTATGAGATGGATAGATTCTTTGTTCTCAATAACATGCCCAAAATGTACCACAATGGGATCGAACAATGTGTGCAGAAGACTTGTTTGCATTGGCGGGTTGACAATACTTTCGAACCAATATTCATTATAATCTACTCTTATCTTCCCAAGAGTGATCCTATCTTCAATTAAATGAGAAATTTATTTCTTGAAAACATTCTCTTTTTCTTCTTTCCCCACATTCAATATTCGTGTTTCATCATTATTATCAAGATTCATTTCTTCCATCAATTCTTCTTGCTGCAAGCTCTCTTGTGATGTTTCATCATCTATTACAAGGATGAAATCTTCTTGTGTATTTGGCGGAGGCTCCTCAATTTCATTTTCAAATTTTCTGCTTGAAATGTCTTCATATGGAGTATATAAGAGACTGAAATTTTCTTCTTGTAATTTGGAATTTTCATCTTCCTTTTCAACAAAATGAATTGACTTATAAATTTCATCCACTCTTTGATTAGATTCTTCTTTAAAATTGATGACTTCATTATCTTGCTTCCATATGGGAGAGGATGGTCGAGCTACAAAATTTAAATCATCAACAGAAACATATGAATTCACTTTTGGGATGAACTTTTCTGCAAATGAATAACACATCCCAACTAGTAATGGAGTTGGCCATTAATGAACTATGCCATTCAAGAGCATCCTCTTGTAGAGTTAGTAGGAATAATCTACATGTAACATTTTCTTCAGTGAGGTTGAAATCACAACATGTACCTTTAAAATTAATCAAGTGTTGATATGCATCTTTTGAAGCATATCCAAAGAATGTAGAAAAAATTTCAATACGAATATTGGGCATTTGAAATTCTATTTCTGGTAGATTTAAATGGGTATTATGAAATTGCCTCCTTCTTTGTGTATTTCTCCAATTGGTCGAGTCTTTAAAATCCATTGATGGGCTTGATGAAGAATATATAGAAGCAATATGAATTGAATGAAATTGTTAGGGTCCTAACCCGCACATAGGTAGAACAATATATTCAGATGTAATAAAGGTCAATATTAATAAGGCCTTTCAATAAAATAGAATAAGGCAGATGTAAGAATACATAATAGAAGCTTTTGCTTCTAGAAGGATCTTCCTCTAGATGCTTCTTCTTAGTATAAATAGGAGTTGAGGGTATGAGAACCCTAGATTGGATATTATTGTAATAGAGCTCTATTCAACTAGAGGTTGCCCCCTCAAAGAGGCCCGTGAACATTGTTTTAAGATTCAAAGTGTTATTTATGTTGTTATTATTATATCATTTCAGTGTTATTATGGTGAATGTTCTGGTTATATTGTTGTTATTCTTCTATTACTAGCATTTTATTTTTGTTCTGCATACATTTTATATCTGGTATATTACAAGTGGTATCAGAGCACTTTCCTCTATAGAAAGTGTGGGTTAAATTTTTTTTCAGGGTAGAGACGTGTTCCATCATCTTTAAGCCACAGATATTTGTCGTTACGCTCATAAACAAACAATTGAGGGATTCATACATGCAGGAAATACAAGTGGTACTTAAGAGCACATCTATTGGCCACCCTTGTAACCCATGTTGGTACCCCTTCAAGTGGTAGCGCATCAGACAACACCTATGTACAGATTGACCTAGATTAACTGAAGGCCTCTTTAGATAAATTGATCAGCCACCTAACTGCTATAGTGTCACCGAGAACAACACTTGGGAAGATACTCTCTAGTACCTAGGTAGTCGGGTAGCACGGCTAAGGGTATGGTATATCCTCCTTAGTTAGTTCCCTGAGATATTGGGTCAAGTACTACTGTTGGACCCCACACATATATCAGGGAGCTATAGCACAGGGCAAACCCTTGTCTTTAGAACCCTTGAATACCTAACCCTTAGGGACAGAAACATAAACAAATTAATATAGAAAAGATCTATTGTTGTGCAAATGTGTTCGGGTTTCCAAGTAAATACACATTTCTTTTTGGTTAAGAATTTGGGCATTTCCTCTCTGCAGTTTTTTTCAGACCGGAGTATAACTCCATAAAATAATAAAATAAAAAATAAAATAAAATAAATAAATAAACAAATAAGTCTAGAAATTGTTTCACCATTATTTCAGAACTATTCCATTGGATTCATCTCTTCACCCTTATCACATTCATCCATATCATTTTTTTGGAAAAAAAAAATTACCCCACCCGCCCCTTTTCAGTTCCCCCATCCTCATGGCCCATACTCATATCCAAGACTTGGAAGCTCGCTTCAACACCTAGCAATCTAGTCTCATTGAGACCCACCAAGAATTGAAACAACTCAGTGCCAATTTTGTCGCCATCAATACCATGCAGTCCTCAATGGGAAAAATCAAACAAGACCTCACCACCCAGCTTGAATTAGTCTTTTCAGCACTCTACACCAAACTACATATCCCTACAGATAACCCTTCCTATTCCTCACCCCCACATACTGAAGGTGACCATTCCTCTCATTCCCATACCTTGCAGAACCATCACTTTCAATGTGACCTACGCCTTCCATGGGTGGATGTGACCAAATTTGATGGCTCGGACCCCACTGGTTGGGTAACCCAAATGGAACATTACTTCTCTTTATACAGCATTACATATGACTTGGCCAAACTCCGGTATGGTGTTGTCCATCTAGATTAAGAATGTTGGCAATGGTGGCAATGGAGAAAAAAATCTCGTCAAGGGTATATTGCTTGGACAAAATTTGTGGCAGAGATTTATGAACGCTTTGAAACTGACACCAACCATTTGGTTCATTTGAAAAAGATGAAACAATTAGGAACAGTGGAAGACTTTATAGCTACCTTTGAGCACCTGGTTTTTAGAACAGAGGGCATGTATGATGCCTTTTTTTGAGAGTGTTTTATCAGCGACCTCAAGGATGAAATTCAGGCCCATGTCCTCATGGCTCGGCCTTAGAGTTGGGTAGAGGCTACCAAAAGAGATAAAGAAGCACAACCGGTTGTATCTTCTCAAAACCAAAAACCCTCCTTCATCCCTCGCCCTAAACCAGTAAATCCCACTACTCCCTCTGCTCTACTAAAGATCCAAAAATTGACCCGGGCTGAAATGGTTGAACACCAAATCAAAGGCCTTTGTTATAACTGTGATGACAAATATTTCCCGGGCCACAAGTGTAAAGAAAAAAATATTTTTATATCCATCTCCGAGGAGATTTCAGAAGAAGATGAATAAACTCCCTCTATGTCTCAATCAACTGAATCCACTGACATAACCCCTCCCTCAGACCCTCCTGAAGTAGAACCAGTCATTTCCCTCAATGCTCTCACTGGTTTCTCCGCTCCCCAAACCCTCAAGATAATCAGTTACATCAAGCATCGAAAGGTCATCATTCTAGTTGATAGTGGTAGCACCCATAATTTTATTCATCGCCGCATTGCCCAAGAAACTCATTGCTACATCCATGTCGTCAATAATTTCCAAATCATGATTGAAAATGGTGGTTAAATGAAATGTGGAGGGCGTTGTGAAAATGTGTGTCTCCAAATTGGTGACTACCACCTGAAATCCCATATGTTTTCTATCGACATGGGAGGTTGTGACATTGTGCTAGGTGCAGACTGGCTAAGGACTTTGGGTCCCATTTTCATGGATTTTAAAGACCTAACCATGCAATTCGACCAGGAGGGCCACCAATATAAGTTCCAAGGAATCATTGTCAGTTCACTTGAGATAATTAGTTCCCATCGCAAGGAAAATATGCTAAAAAAGGGTCATTCTAGTGTTATCGCCCAACTCCATGCCATACAAGCAATAGAGACACCCTCTGTACCAAAAGACCTCCAATCCATCCTTTCTAAACATAAATTGGTCTTTTCCACTCCCCAAGGCCTCCCTCCTTCCCTTAGTGTTCATGATCATTCCATTCCCCTTGTACCAAGAAGCCTTCCTCCCAATATCCGTTTGTATCATCACCCCTTTTCCCAAAAAAATTAAATTGAGAAAATGGTCCAGGAACTCCTTAATGCAGGTGTTATCCGCCCTAGTACAACCCCTATTTGTCTCCTGTGGTCATGGTTTTGAAGAAATAAGATTCTTGGTGAATGTGTCCTGACTTTCGTGCCCTCAACAAACTTACCATCAAAGACAAATTCCCCATTCTTGTCATTGATGACCTCCTAGATGAATTGAGTGGAAACCAATTCTTCACTAAACTGGATCTTGGTTCGGGCTAACACCAGATACGTATGAAAGAGGCATATATTCCCAAGATTGCCTTTAAAACTCATGAGGGCCACTATGATTTTTTGGTCATGCCCTTTGGATTATGTAATTCTTCCTCCACCTTCCAAAGACTCATGAATCATGTCTTCAATTCTTTTCTCCTCCATTTTCTCTTAGTTTTCTTTGATGATATTCTCATCTATAGAAAAACCTAGATAGACCATCTTGCTCATGTGGATCGAGTTCTCCATATACTCTCTTAGCACCAACTTTTCTTGAAACTGTCTAAATGTTCTTTTGGCGCCTCAAAAGTAGAATACTTGGGTCATCTGGTTGGCAAAGATGGCATTAGGGTGGATCCTAAAAAGATTGAAGCTATGCAAGATTGGCCTCACCCAAAGACTCTTAAGAGCTTGTGTGGATTTCTACGTTTAACAAGGTATTATCGCACGTTTGTTAAGAATTATGGGAAGATTGCAGCATCTCTCACTGCTCTCCTAAAAACGAACTCTTTCACTTAGACTCCAACCATTTCTCAAGCTTTTCAAACCTTTAATATGGCCATGTTCACCACTCCAGTCCTCGCCCTTCCTGATTTCACAAAGACCTTTGTGCTGGAATGTGATGCCTCAAGGAAAGGAATTGTTGTTGTCCTTATGCAAGAGGGTCGACCTTTGGCCTTTACCAACAAGTAACTATCTGAAAGAAATCTAGGAAAATCCATCTGTGAAAAGGAAATGTTGGCTATTGTGCATGTCGTGGATCTGTGGCATCCTAATCTATTGGAGAAATGGTTCCAAATTAAGACAGACCATCAAAGCCTCAAGTATTTTTTGGAACAACACATTTCCTTCCCAGAACAAAAAAAATGGGTGACTAAACTCTATGGATATGATTATGAGATCATTTATAAGAAAGGAAAAGACAATGTGGTTGCAGATGCACTTTCCTGAAAATATGAAGATGAAGGATCCCTTTTTTCTCTTTCATTCATTATACCAGATTGGCTCCAATCCATTCGTTGGGAATGGCTACAAGATCCCAAACGTTCGCAGTTGATCCAACAATTGCAGTCTAATGCTCCAACTTCCCCAGGGTACTCTTGGCTCCATGAGGAACTTTGATACAAAGGCCGTTTGTATTTAAGTAAACAATCAAAGCTTAAATCCATGGTACTTTCTGAGCTTCATGCTACACCCAAACCAGGGCACTCTGGGTTCACCAAAACCTATGACAGGGTAAAATGTTATGAAATAGGACATTTGTAATTTTGTAGATGAATGTGACATGTGTCAACTCAACAAGGGAGAAACAGTCAAATCACCGGGCACACTACAACCGCTCTCGATTCCACCTATTATTTGGAAAGATATCTCTATGGATTTTATTACCGTCTTACCCAAATAGGGAAATAAATCGATCATCATGGTGGTTGTTGATCGCCTTTCCAATTATGCTCATTTCTGCGCCCTTCAACACCCGTTTACAGCATCCACGGTGGCTCAAATATTCATGGATCAGGTCTTCAAGCTTCATGGCATGCCACACTCTATTGTTTATGATCGCGACCCAACTTTCACAAGCAATTTTTGGCAAGAATTGTTCAAGATACAAGGCACAGAATTTCATCTCAGCACAACTTATCATCCCCAGACTGATGGCCAAACAAAAGTTGTCAACAAGTGTTTGGAAACATATTTGAGGTTTTTTGCCTCGGAAAAGAAAAGTCAGTGGGATCAATGGTTACCCCTAGCTAAATGGTGGTACAACACTTCATACCATATAGCTACACGCATGAGTCCTTTTGAAGCAGTATATGGACAGAAGCCACCTTTAGTTCTCTCATACTTTCCAGGTGCCTCGAAGGTCTAGGAAATTGACCTAACACTTGCAGCTCGAGAGGCCATTCTTTGTACCCTCAAAGAGAATTTGTTCATGGCACATAATCGCATGAAGAAACAAGCAGATCAAGGTTGCTCTGAACGTCAATTTGCAGAAGGGGATGAGGTGTTTCTTCGACTGCAACCTTACCATCAAACTTCCCTCAAGGCCGAGCATTGTCAGAAGCTAGCGCCCAAATTTTATGGTCCTTATACCATGATCAAGTGTGTGGGACAAGTCACCTATCAGTTAGCTTTTCCCAGCCATTCGAAGCTACATCCTGTTTTTCATGTTTCATGCTTAAAGAAGGTGATTGGAGCTAAGTGCCAAATTCAAAGAAACCTTCCAGAGTTCGCTAAAGAAGGATCCATTTGGCTACAAACAGAAGTAGTTTTGGACCAGCGTGAGCGTCGCCTACATTAGAGAACCATCAAGGAAGTGCTAGTCTAGTGGAAAGATACAACTCTAGCAGACGCCACCTAGGAACCAACTACCATTCTGTAACAATTTTCTCATCTCAAGCCTTGAGGATAAGGTTGTTTTTAAGGGGGCAGACATGTTAGGGTCCTAACCCTCACATAAGTAGAACAATATATTCAGATGTAATAAAGGTCAATATTAATATGTTCTTTCAATAAAATAGTGTAAGGCGGATGTAAGAAGACCTAATAGAAGATCCCGCTTCTAGAAGGATATTTCTCTAGATGCTTATTTTTAGTATAAATAGGAGTCGAGGGTATGAAAACCCTAGCTTGGATATTATTGTAATAGATATCTTATCAACTTAATGTTGCCCCCTCGAAGAGGCCCGTGAACATTTCTTTCAGATTCAAAGTGTTATTTTGGTTTTTATTCTTATATCATTTCAGTGTTATTATGGTGAATGTTCTGGCTATATTGTTGTTATTCTACCATTACTAGCATTTTATTTCTGTTATGCATACATTTTATATCTGGTATATTACAGAAATTCTTCATTTTGAATTTTTTCAATGGAGTTTCTAGGGAGTTCATTCTCCCGAATCTTTGGTTCTTCTCATTTCTTTTTGGAATTACAAAAAAGGTGAGCCATGCTTAAAATAAGAAACAATTTTATTGAATATTCTTCTCTAAACTTTGATCCATGGAGATTTCTAGTTCCTCAAATATATTGAAAATAAATCATCCCCAATATGGTCACCAAAAATGTTGACACTTGAATCTGTTAGGATCGAAATGGAAACCTCACGATGACATTAGTCCCCCTTCATTTTTTGGGAGTTGGTTCTCCTCTTTGGCTGAAAGATATATCTTTCAATATTTTGGAGTAGGAAGAGTGATAGATAGAAAACCCCAACTCTTTATTGTTTGGATTTAAATGAAAATGGTTCTTAAATAACCCAACATGATCTTTATGTGTAGAAAAAGTCTTTTACAATGGAAAAATATTGAAGGAGGGCTTAAACATCAGAATTAAATTGTGATCAACATCACACACAATATTATTATTAATATATAAATACATCCATATCTTCTTCATACGAGAGAATGATTTGATCATCTCAAATAGTTTTAACAGAGTACTACAATCAATATCAAAATAAAATTTGATAGGTCAACCTCAAATACCTCATACATAAAACTCAAAGTTACAAGATACAGTCAAGATCAACCCCAAAGAAATCCTTTATGGAATTTTATTCATGAAAGATGTTCTTCATTAGAAAATATTTGACATCCATGCATGTGGCTGAAAATAATCAATGATCATATAAGAAAATATCTTATAATAATATAAGAAGAACACTCAACAACTCATCCTTGTGCCCAACTATGAGATTCAAGCATAAAGCTATGAGAAGTGGTGTAGAAGAATATATAAAAAAAAATGGAGAAGATCAAGATTTATTTCTTTTAATCAGAAGCTTGATTGTGTAGCCATGGTTGTACCTTCTTCTTATTCTTCTAATATTCTACCTTGCCCCTCTGACAATACTAATTCTTGGACCATTTGAAGAAGCCTGTGTTCTCCTTTTAATATGATATTTTCTAACTACTTAAGAAGTTAGGGTTTCTACCTTCTAGAAATTCCCATACAAGCTTATTATTGAAACATTCCCTTTAATTAATGTATCATTAGTTCCTCATTAATGAACTCACATAATTAATATATGTATATTGAAAATGGGTCCCTCTCCTTTTTTAATAAAATTTTTAATTAAACTTGTATTTTCACAATTTAGTTAATTTCCCATTAAACAGGACGATTGTAATTTAATTTTATGGAAGTTGTTGGCACAAGGGCAGACCCAGGGTTCAGTGCTACAACAACGCACCAACAAAACCCTGACTACCGACCCTTTCGGCAACACTTTCAAAGCATATGAAGTCTCACCCGAGGTAGAGGTAGGGGTGGTTGCAAGACTCAAGCGTATGCAACCTTAGTTGGGACACAAATATGTGATTATAACACTTAGCAATCACCTAGCATATATTATTCATCAATATTCAACCCTTATGATACTTCACAGATATCACAGAGCATCGCAGTATGTACTTATATCTAAGATAATTTAGCACTTATCCACAACAAGATAGATTAGATTTGGCAGATCAAGAACTAAGCATATTACATACCAGATCTAACGTTCATTCATATCCCAGAAGCACAAAGCATAAATAGATCTATCTAAACACATCAAAGCACTTAGAAAAGGAAGAGACAAACACATTAGGTCGAGGCACAGAGCACAAAACACATATTTATCGTGGTTCACCCCCACCCTAGGGCTACGTCCACAAAGTCTTCTTCTTTATTAGATTCAGTTAATTAGGTTACAACACAAAGCCATCCAAATCCCTCTTTGCATAGGACAAAAGATATACGCAACTCACCATATCCTTCTTCCTTTCTCTAAAACCACAGAGCCTTCTACAATATCCTGCACTTAGTCTCTTACAGTATGCATAAAGCATTTACAATCATTACCATCACTTATCACAACTCACAACTCTTCGATCACATAGATCGCACTCTTATACTCTTCTCCCCCCCCCCCCTTTCACTTACTTCT
>SNQJ01S0031504.1:141757-159480 GCA_010110895.2 Picea sitchensis | reverse complement strand
CTTGTCATGTATGTTCAGGGAGGTGTAGAAGGGAGGGGATGAATCATCTCTGTCTTCTACCATGGGACCTAGGACAACTGCAGGCCTTTCATCTTGGAGGTTTATAGAGTCTGTGAGAGGGTATGAGGCTTCAGACTTCAAAAGGTCAGAGAAGCATTTTTTGAATTCCCCATGTTTAATTAACTCAGTGAGGGGCACATGGATCCTGATCTTCTGAATCCCATTCTCGAAATTAAAAGAAGATGCAAGTTTTGGAATATCTTTAATTTCAGGAGCATGATTTTGGACAATGGGAGAGAGACGTTGGGCCTTCTTACCTCTGTGACTGTCTGCTATATCATTAGCAGGCTTCTCTGCTCTAGTGGATGGTTCCAAGACATCAGGTGTTGCTGCCCTTTTATCTGATCTCAGGTTATATCTGCCTTGACCACCACTGGCTTTGTCTCCTTTGCTCAACTCATTCAACTGACCATCCATGAGGGACTCTTCGTAAGCAGACTAGGTCAGATGGGGGAAAGGAGGAGTGACTTCTACAGAGTGGATTTTAGGTTCAAGCTCGTATGTTTCCCCTTCTTTCTCCTCAGCTACAAAATTGTTCTGGAAGGGAGCCTGAATCCTTTGGTCTTCTCTGTCTCTTCCTCTGTGCATAGTCGGGGGGGCAATATTATTTGGCCTTTTGAAAACCCCTTTATTTTCGGTGTTCTGAGGGCCCTTATACATTTGCTTTCTTTCCACCTTCAATCTCTCCACCTCTTCTTTAAGGAATTTCATTACTTAGGTCAGCTCATTTACTTGAGGGTGGGACAATGATGGGCTGGAAGTTGAGGCTTCTGACTTTTCCTTTCTTTTGTCTGTGTCGGCCTGGCTTCTCAGCCTGTCAGCTGCCAATATATTGGATTCCACTTCTATAGCTTCATCTTGCATCTGAGCTAAAGAGGTGGCTCTTCTTTCTCTTAATAAGAGACAGAAATAAGGGTCAAAGGCACTAGCATATGAAATTTGAGCAGAGGCTTCTGAAGGCTTTACTTCTACAGGAATCTTGTTATACATATTATTAAATCTTTTGGAGAAGTCAGAGATAGACTCTCCTTCTATTTTCTTCAGGGACCTGAACTCAGTCATGTAATATATATAATCTTTTCTATCTCCCCACTGCCTCATAAAAACAATATCCAAGGCTTCAATACCAACAATAGATCCAGGGGCTAGTCCCCTAAACCATTTTCTAACCTCACCATCCAAACTCTGGACAAAGACTCTCATCCAGACATCTTCATTCTCAATATTGAGGTTGTCTGCATAACTGTAAAAAGCAGCCAGGTGCTGTTCAGCAGTTATGTCTCCCTCCCCACTGAACTTGGGCATGTACTTTAAGTAGTCTCTAGCAGGGAGAGGATTCATAGGATGGGGTAGGACTAAAGGAGCATACCTGGCAGTGACTATGGCATCCATTCTATTCGGAGGGGGATTAGCACCAACCATAGGGATATTAGGTAGAGGAGAACTCGGAGGAGAAGGAGTATGAATGGGAGATGTCGAAACAGAGACTCTGGGAGGAGACAACGAAGGAAACAGAGAGAAAACCAAGGGACCTAAGTGTGCAGACGCTTCTCTCCGCGCAACAGTAATAACCAAAGGAGGGGTGGTGAAACCTTCAGAAGTTTGAGGTCTGTGATGAGGCACGACCTCTAGGGAAGGGGGAGTGACAAGGATCTCTCTTTCTGGTACCAGACTGGGAGGAGAAAACTCAACAGGAACACTCCCAAAATTCAGAAAATGGGAAACCTCAGAGGAAGGACGACTAGGACGCTGAGAATAAGAAAATGGAGTTCTCACAGAAGGGGATGGTGTATTACCTGTTTCATCGACGGAAACTTATTTTGCAGATCTTTTTCCCTTTCTGCGCACTGCTTCCGCGTCAGCTTCTGGTGTGGCTAAAGGAAAGTGTGGGTTAGACCTCGTATGTCTGCCTCTCGAAGCCACAGTTGATAGTGTAGGGTCTCCTCAGTGGAGTCGTTACAGCGGAGTCGCCAGGTGCACAGTAGCAATCTTCAAGTTCTAATATTTGATGCACCTTTAGAATCGGTTTAATCTTTGTCGTTCAATCCCGGGGAAAATATTCAACTTCATCCCCGGCAGCGGAGCCAAAAATGTTGGCGACGGAGGTCACTCCTGGATTGCTTACAGGAGAAGAGCCTGACGCCCATCAGTTTAATGTCACGATTTGTGTTAAAGGGGTGATCAAATGGAGGATAACTCGAGGAGATATCACTCTAACTAGGGGACTGAGTCTGGTACATATTGTGACAAAGGAGGTCTTGATCCAACTTCAGCCAATGAGTTGATAAAAGGGTGAGTAGGTGGAAGACTTAGTGAGGAAAATGAACAAACATCTTTGGGCAACAGGCTTACGGTTATTTGCAGAAGAAAGACGCTGAATGCAAGATCCGCTTGGTTCAGGGTCTCAAGAAACCGAGGAGGGCTTGAATGGATCCTCCAATTCCAAGTCACTCAGCGTTGAGAAAATCACAAGAGCTGGCTAGAAACATCATAACTGCTACAGTGATCCTACCAACATCATCCTATAACAGCTATAGCTCGACTGGATCCTCCAATTCTGAGCGTTTCTAACACAGTGTAATAGAGACGTAAAAGAAACTAGCATTCATCAGGCAAGAAGTCTCAAAAGTGCATACATAACCAGAGTATCAGTGCTTCATTAAAGATTTACAACCAGGAGCTCAGCTCAACCATCGATACATACAAAAATGGCGAAAACGCCTTCATATACTCAAAACAACAACAACAGCGAAATCAAGACACTGCATTGAAAGCTTTGTGTCTGCATGGCTTCTGAAAGTTAGCCTCTGAAGGGTCGTGCAACTTAAGTCAGACGCAATCTAATTCTTTTTCAGTTTCCAATGGCGAATCGACGTGCCTTTAACTCATTGCAGGACGTCCCCATTATGGCGGAGATGATGTCTAACCACCGCCAACCGCTTCAATAACTGCTTCTTGGGCTTGAGGATGATCAGGCCAGCTCAGCATTTTGGGATATAGAAGACTCCTCGCGTTGCCACCTGGAATAACTGAGTAGCTTGAAGGACGGGTATGGAGGCCAACGCGGGAAGTGGAGGGGCGGCAACGGGGTGATGGGGCCACAACCGCAGGGGTGAAGTAAGAAAAATGAGAGGCGAGAGAGGTGGCAGGGGATGACATAAGGCAAAAGGGATATAAGCGGGGAAGGTGGGAGAATGGACGTGGCGGGTGGTGAGCGGACGATGAGACAGGGAAGGGGCCACCCGGATGAAAGGGTGGAGGAGGGCATATGACACATGGCAGTGGGAGGAAGGTTGTTCTGGAGGATGACATGGCGGGAGGAGGGCCCACGCTGGCTAAACAAAGGGCGACTGAGAGGGGCGAGACTAACCCAGTGTCGTTGATCCAGGCGCGGTAATATCAGTCGTCGGAAGCTGCGTCTACGATTCCGGACCCCCCCCNCGCCGTTGATCTGAGCGCGCTAATCTGGGTCGTTGAAGAGGTGCGCCCCAGATTCCGGACCCCCCCCTCGTTTAAAGGTAGAAAGGCAGGGGTGGTCCGGAATCACACCTGCATCGTTGATCCGGGCGTCGTGATCCTAGCCATCCAATCTTGCTTTTCATTTAATCATGGGCGCATTAGCACTTGAACTTAGGACAAGTGGGTTTTTTTTAACCCATTCTTTTGTATCCTGACCCCCTTACAAGGAAAATATCTAACACATCCCTGACAGGGAGACTCACCTTTCACCTCCTCTAGAAATTCACTTAAATGACACTTCGAGCCTAGAAACAAGAATGGAGGAGGAAAATTGGGGCCGCACCATCCTTGAGGAATATTCGCAGGCTGTGCTTCCTGGAATTGTTGAAGGCTTACCTACAACACATCCATTATTCAACAGGAAGCCAACTTTCCCAAACATGCTGAAAAAAGGAACCTTTCCTAGACTAGCAATCCAACATCCTAGAAGGATATTGCGACTACCCTATTCTTGAGGAAATCCCTCCGCTCCTTCCTCTTCATGATGTCTTTCATCCTTCTGTGGAGGCCTCAGATTCTTTCCTACAACACATTCTTTGAGAGGATCCCCTCAATCTGATTATGGACATTCACAAGGACATGGATGACCAAATTTTCCACCACGAATCCCTGAATTGCAGGTTGGACCTTCTATTTGAAGCACTCTCAGGGGGGACCAACTTCCAACAGTTGCCTAGTCTGTTGCCAACCTTTCAATATGGCCCCAACTTGGACTAGGCACACCCATGGAAATGAAATAAATGACACATTGGGTGCATGCTTATGTTTGGGTTTTTTCATAGTCTTATTTTTTTGCACACTTGTAAGACTTCTTTCACGGGATTTATAACCAATATGTAATCTTGATTTCTACTCTGCATTGTTTAGCTATTGGCGTAGAAACATATTGGTTTCCTCTCTTAGGAGCCTTGAGCCGAATTTGGTTTCCACTTTTTGGTAGGATGGATTCTAGGCTCCAATCGATATGTAAGATTTATAGTTAAATTATAAGGTGGACAAGACCTTAAACATCTTAGGAAAAAAAATAAATTAAAGTTGACAATTCAAGCAAAGTAGAAAATGAAATTTTTTATTTCTTTAGAATGCAAAACCTAAATGAAAATTAAATCTCGTTTCTAAAACATTTATAATACCGATGATATTTATAATATATTAATTTCAAAACTAAAGTGAATTGAATAATACTATTTCCAACCCCTGGATGGGGTGCCACGTGTCTAACAATGCACTTCAAGCAACCCTGGTTGGCCCTCTCCCCTCTTGGTTTCACATCGTGAGAGGGAATTCAATGCAAGGTGGTGGTGATGGGAGTTTTGGCCTCACGTGAGTTCAGATGCACCATTTCAAGATGCTTTCAGGTTTAATGGGGATGCATCCTATGAGGGATGATGTCGCCTCAACTGTTATGGCACACTTAATGTCCAGGAATAAAGCTATTTCCCTTCACTATACCATAATTTCTAGCCATGTTTTTCTTGCATGCTAGGATGATGCATCTATTTTTTCTCTGGAGGATTTTGGGCACACTCAGTGGTGGTTTCCACTTTTCCCTTTTCAGCTCAGCATACTTTAGATTGAATCTATGCCTCGAGAGCAAGGCCGAACTCGTAGAGGTCCAGAGTACTCCTATTACATTACAGGTCATAGAAGTACTACTAGCATCCCTAATAAGGGGGCTCACCTTTCACCTCCTCCAGAAATTCACTTAATTGAGACTTTGAGCCTGGAAACAAGAATGGAAGAGGCAAATTGGGGCTGCACCATCCTTGAGGAATATTTGCAGGATTTGCTTCCTAGAATTGTTGAAGGCTTACCTACAACACGTCCATCATTCAACAGGTAGCCAACTTTCCTAATCATTCAACAGGTAGACAAAGGAACCTTTCCCAGACTATCAGTGCAACATTCCAAAAGGACATTGGGGCTACCCTGTTGTTGAGGAAACCCCTCTGATCCTTCCTCTTCACAATGTCTCTCTTTCTTCTATGGAGGCCCCAATTTCTTTCCTACAACAAATTCTTTCAGAGGATCCCCTTAATCGGATTATGGACATTCACAGGGACATGGATGATCAAATGTTTCTCCATGAATACCTGAATCGTAGGTTGGAACTTCTATTTGAAGCACTCTCAAGGGGATCAGCCTCCATAAGCTTCCCATTCTACCACCAACTGTTCAGTATGGCCACAACTTGGACTAGGACAACCCAGGGTAATGAAAGAAACAACACATTGGGTGCATGGTTGTGTTTGGGTTTTGTCACAGTCTTAGTTTTTTGCACACTTGTAGGAATTTTTTCAAAGGATTTATAACCAGTACGTAATTGTGATTTCTACTTTGCATTGTTTAGCTATAGGCATAGAAACATATTGGTTTCCTCTCTCAGGAGCCTGGAGTCGAATTTGGTTTCCTCTTTTTGGCAGGCTAGCTTCTAGGCTCCAATGGATATGTAAGAGTTTTTGCTACTAAAGGAAATACAATCTTTTAATTTACAAAAATAATAATAATACTATTTCCAAGTTATTTGGTCTTAAAAGGAACATAATAATTAAACTAAATAAATAAATTTTCTTTGTTAAGGTTTAATAAACTAATATTGATATCATTGGACATAACATTGTCATTGTTTCAACCACCACGGTTGTTGTCATCATCTTCATCATGTTTGTGTGTGCATGGAGACTCGAGAGTTAGATCGAGAGTGGTTTGACTTGCTACATCAAAGATATATTTCCAAGGAGTTCATGATGTCAAATGCAACTACAACTAGGTCCCTCGAGGTTAGGCATACATGTTGTTCACAGACATTTACCCCATGTACCATTCACAGAATGTGAAGAAGTGCTTGGAGGGTTTTTAAGACGAAATTTTCCATAGAAATATATATGATGTATGCTTGTATGTATATATGTATGTATGGATGGATGGATGGATGGATGGATGTACATATAAATGACAACCCAAAGGTTAGTATGTATGTATGTATAAATGACAACCCCAAAGGTTTGTTTAATTAGTTAAACAATTTACTTAAAGTATGGAGTTTATGAGGAGGTTACAAATCACAAGTTCAAATATAATTGAGTTAATCTCCTTATTCATTTTTCAATGTTAATTTGGGTGGGAAAGAAAGAGTATGTGTATTTTTTCTATTACTTGATTTTCTTAAAAATTATAATAACCATTAGGACTAATAGTTAAACCATCCCTCATTCAAATATTTTGAATTTTTTTATTATATAAATTTAAAAATAAATATATCATACAAAATAATATAAATAAATTTTAGTCAAATGATTTATACACGATCTTAAGGTTTAAATAGAAAAGATAACCTAATCCATATACTTGCAGAATGAGTCTCAATGGTTTCCCTAATCTAAGCTAGAAGTTACCAAATAACCATGCATAACATTGAATAGAGGGCCATTGAATACACCAAACACACCCAACATCTGGAATGGAAGCATAAGGATATTGTGCTCAAACTCTAATACAAACCTGAAATTGAAAGTACCAAAGATTACTAAAGGAATACCATCGAAGAAGCTTCCTTGACCAATAGGGTAGATCAAGAAAATGACAATAGTTGTTGCAACAAGAGCTAAGAGCGCAAAAATGATCCAAGATTGCGTGCCTAGACTAAATCTAAGTTCCCACTCATGTCCCATATAAACAACTACATCAAGTAGGAAGTGTAGAATGATTAGCTTGTAAGGAACCACATTGCATAGCCATTCATTGATGAAAGCTACTTCCCACATGGGATAGAAGTGTGAACTGATAGCTACATAGGTAGGAATAATGGCACCGGAGAACAATAAATTGATTCTCTTATCTATGAGGGGGCTTGACGTGATAGCATCACCTCTTGTAACATGAAATACTAGTAACTCCATTGGTCCAAATTGTGGTTCATTTACTGGTGGAAGATCCATCATCTATTATTGCTCCCACTTCCTTGGGAAGCACCCCAGGTTGACGAGTTACTTGGGATGCTACCAAGATATCCATATCTTTGGTCTAATATTTAGGAGTATAATAAGTTAATATGAACTCTTTAACACTAGCTTTGAATCTGACACTATCTTTAGTTTGTGTTTTTGGTGACATACGTCCCTCCTTTATTAATAATTATATCTCATGAGGATGAGGTCTACTCGACATGGATCAAATGTAAACAAACAATTTTGATAGAAGTATCCTACAAAATAGTCACCTGTTATTGGACAATAAGATTTTCTAGAATGAACAATATATCATTTTAAGCCCTACACTTCATAATATAAAACATAAATTTACTCAATTTCATGACTTATTTATTATTTTTGACCTATATAATGATTTTAGTACTTTCATTTTTATCATGTTTAATCATAAAATTGACCTTTTGAAAAATATTTATTCAATTTTCTTTCATTTGTTAAAAAACCTTGTTGATCCTAGGAACATGTAAACAATGTCGTCATTATCGTTAGAAATTTACCAATGGAAAATGCATCTCCTCACTTCCATAATAGTTATGAAAAGTTTTATTAGCATTATTAATGATATGAATAGTTAGTTATGTTGTGGTTGTGTTGTATATTAGTAAGAGTTTACCATAACTAATGTAAGCTCGAAACTCTTAAGATGTTTTCTTATATTTATGTCCCAAGCATCAACTACTTATTAAGTTAAGAGGTGAAATATCATTTCATTGTATTGAAAATGGTGTGCTTATTATAAACTTCAATCTCCCTCCTAGTTTGACATATCTCCGACCTTTTAACACTTTTGAATTATTATTCTTTTATATGTAAGTTTTCCAAAAATATTTTTCTTTTCTTATTTAATTCACATGCTTGGACTTTGCTCTCATCTCCTCGAGTTTAAATGATTTAAAAATATATTGTATCAAGGGTTCATTGTATTGAAAATATTATGCTTAACTCAACTTAATGACCAAGTTGTCTCTATTCTTTTATGGAATCAAACTTATCATATTCTCTATTCTTTTATGGAATCGAACTTATGATATTCTTGGATAATTAATTAAATTTAAATAAAAAATATCACCACCCCTTTTAACCAACCAATTTACTAATCCAAATTTGATTTTCATGCATCTAAAACCCTAACTTTTATGATTGAATTGGAAAATTCATAATCTTACAAAAATAATTCAAAAATTTTAAATATGATTTACAAAATGGGTGAAAAGGAAAAACCCATTAATTACAATCTCACATCCTTTGTAAACAAGTTGTGGTCCTTGAATATGACATCTTAATGCATGACCATTATTATTTATTGTGTGGACCTTTTGTTTGTTACTTATGTGATGTCTATATAATGATACATTTTACTATAATATTTTATTGTACATTAATACTTTATTATTATTATGTATGGTTGAATAATATCATATAAATAATAATGATAACGTAAAGATGATTTTTAAATCATTTATCCCTTATCGTATGTATGTGACTATAAAATCCCCAATAACCTATCACTATCGTTTGTGTATTATATACTTTAATCAAGATGGAGACCCTGAAAATAGTTTTGTGATTATAAAATCCCCAATCCCTATCATTCTCATATCTACACTAATAATTTTGCTAAAGATAAAGGAGATTTTGGAAATGTCTCCATGATTATAAAACATCTTATCCCTTTCACTATCATATCTACTTTTAGCCAACGATATTACAAGATGCAACAAAAAAAAATACAATATATGTCACGAATAATCCAATTATATATATATCCCCATTTTAAAAATTCAAAAACTTTTAATGAGGAAAATGTTGAAAACACCATTATGAATGAAATATAGTTTTGTAAGACCAATCTTAATAGATGTCGTACTAATTTAAACCAATAAACTGTATTATAGTTTTAAATCACAATAAAACAAAGTAATGTCCTATTCAATTTAAGTATAGGAGAATGTGTCAAAAGAGATAAAATAGTACATATAGTTTTAAACCAGAATAAAACAAAGTAATGTCCTATTCAATTTAAGTATAGGAGAATATGTCAAAAGAGATAAAATAGTACATATAGTTTTAGAATAAAACAAAGTAATGTCCTATTCAATTTAAGTATAGGAGAATATGTCGAAAGAAATAAAAAAGTACAACCCAAATAGAATCCAATGTGACAAAGTATGTGTTGTCATTATTTCTAGTCGTCATGAAGAATTATTGAAAGTATATATTTAGCTATGAATTTCTAGGAAGTCATTGAGATAAATTCTAATGTAGAGAATGGGTGAAAACAAAGAGAATTGATAAACACGTAATTAACTTGGATAAATCATAATTATGCACATAATTTCTTGATAGTGTGTTATTGAATTTTTTTTATCCTATGACAAGGGTTAGGGTTACAACAAAACGAAACACAGAGATAACTATCTAAATCCCAAAGTAGCAAAAATGAACATTCATATAAGTACCAGGTAATTATGAACTACTCACCTAGAGTAATGAATATTGAAGAAGATCCATGTTGGAAGGAATCTACTCCAATCTCTCACTCCAAGATACACCTTGTTGAATTGCACACAAGAAACAACAACCATACGAGTAAAGTAGAAACAAGAAATGAAATATAACTAACTCTAACAGTAAAGTAGAAACAAGAAATGAAATATAACTAACTCTAACCAACTAAAACAACCAGTTTCCTATGAAATACTTGTGATTAAACATAACAAAATTCATTAAATACACATAATTGAGGAGGGAAAGAAGAGTTCTCTATAAATGACATGAACAACAAAACATAGAATACATTCACTTGATCATTCATTCTCGGCACCACTTGGAACCATTGTTTGGGTTCCTTTTCCCAGGCCACTGAAGGTAGCTTCTCCTCTATAATCCTGACTCAAAGAAAGTATGAGAAAGTAAAGGAGTCTCTTTATTCAAACAAGTTAATATGGGAGTTGTTAGCGATCAAAATGCACTGGTCTTTTGAGAGCATTTCTCTCTCATTTTTCTTATTAGCCTTTGGCCTGTGTCTTAATTTTCGAGTTTCCTTATCAGCTCTCATTGATCATGATTGCTCCAAACCTTTGGAATTCAGTCTTCAACCTGTATTTCACAAACAAAATTCATTTTATAATCTTTTATGTTTTTTATAATTTAATAAAATCCATATTTTTATTTTATTATAATTCCCCAAAAGCAATAATGGTGTGTGTCTAGGTGCACCTAGTCTATCTTAAATCAAGCCTAGCACACCAAGCAATATGCCAAACCCCGAGTCCATATGTTACCAAAGCCACCCAAGTCCAACGCGAGTGTTAAGCTCTCCATTTCACATATGTCATTGGAATGCCCTAGTGACTAGAAGCATAATTAAAAGTTATAATCTTCAAAATCCCTATGTATGTGATATATGTCTCATAAGCAGAGTTTAAAATAATAAAACACAAAATGCAGACAGTTGACAAATGCCCGAGATTGCAGGTGCTCTAAAGAGATGCTCAGCCCGGTGTTTAGTTTGCAAATATAGAGGTGTCAAGTTGAGATCTAAGGTGTCGATGTTGATGCAGGTCATTACACATCAAATGTTAGGTGTCAAATTGATTATACAGTGTAGATATTAAGCCAGGGTCGGATGTTTTTATGTTATAGCTCACATTAATTCATGAGCCGAATCAATGGCTTAGAAGCACCATCATTTCTATCTCTATTTTTTCTGGGCAGCGTATTTAGATTTTGAGGAACCATGCATCAGAAGACAAACAAATCCTGCATATTCAGGTTGTTCTCAAGCCACTAATCAAGCTATGTGCTCAGCCAAAGAAACAACATGTTTTCTTCATAGGAGTTTTCTATTTTTTTACAGGGTTGAGTTCATCTATTTGAGATCGCAGATGCCAGTGGCCTGTAAGGTTATTCATGTTACTATTAGGCTGAGTTCCAAATCCTTTAGAGCATTTTTATGGCAGAGGAGGTCGCTAGTGCCTTTGATGCAGAGGCCAATAGATAAAAGTTATGGACTTCATAAATGATGTTGTTGCTACTCTGGACGCTTTTGTGGAAGCATATCCTGTTGCTGCATCATGTTTCATCTCTTGAGGGTTTCCAATGAAGATAATCAATAATTTCTCTCGACCTTGGAAAATATATATGATTCATGGCTGTCAATATTACACAATGGCATTTTCCAGGCATTGCTAGGATTTTACTATTGTAGTGTTGGGTTTTCATTGGCAGTTTGACCCAAAATGAAGCAATTAAGTCTCTTGACTGCAATATTAATAAAATTATAGAGGACAGAACCGTCGACCCTCTAGAGGTGTCATATCCTTATCATGACCAGATATCAGTTGTATATTACAGATGATCTCTTCTCTTGTTTAGTGGTTGTTGTTAGAAAATGAACTCAAGCCAGAGATTCTTTTTGAATGCTTAACCTCTGATTTCAAAGGTGATCTAGATGCAGTTACCACGGTTGTAAAACCTGGGCTAGATGTATTTGCTCACAATGTCGAGACAGTGAAACGGCTTCAGCGAATAGTAAGAGATCCAAGGGCAAGGTATGACCAGAGCTTGCTTGTATTGAATCATGCCAAGGTGTTAAAGGAAGGAATGTTCACCAAGTCTTCCATAATGTTGGGTCTTGAAGAGACATAATCCATGCTTTAACAGAGGAGACAGAGGAGTGTCATGACAATGACGAGATGGAGTTATCTGTGGAGGTTCCTTCATGGACGATGTCTAATGTCATAGAAGAAAATAATTTGGTGAGAATGGAGGAGACTATACCTTCAAATGAGAATGCGGATGGGGAAGAACCTCCAGTAGCTGCTGAAACCCAGAGCATAAGCAAGTCGGTGCAAACTGTTAACTCTCTAGAAGCTGCTCTTAGTGTCCAAAATGAGGACAACCTTGTTGCCAAAGAGGAAGTATTGCTTCCAGCTCTCGAGAAACCAGTTGATGGTAAAGAATCGACACTCAGATGTGGTGAAATTTTGCAGGAAACAGAGTTGGGCATGGCTGATATGGATGATAAGCACAGCATTGACTCGGAGTGCCTTGCAAACAACAAGGTTGAAGATGCAAACTTTGTTAATACAAATGAATCAGAACCAAATATTTTACAGTGTGAAGGCAAAGAAGATCATGAGAAGTGGATGGAAGAAAATCACCAAGGACTATAATAGTTTGTGGTGGTTAGCAAAACGCTTTAAGAGGGAAATTAAGAAATTGAAGCAGAAGAGTAATTCACATTCAGATCTACAGGTACTGGCCCAGGTTGTTGTGAATATGCAGGGAGATAAATCAAAGGCACACTAAGTTTTTGGTAAAACAACAGTTTTGAAGATGAAAGGTTCTTTTTTGGAAAAAGACAGAACTTTCACCAGTGCAAAGGGTAAAATTACAACCAGTTAGCTGGTGAAAAGTAGAACTTTCACCAGCGCAAAGGGTAAAATTACAACTAGTTAGCTGGTGAAAAGTAGAACTTTCACCAGCTAACCAGCAGATCGTAAGGTGAATTAGCTGGTGAAAGTACAGAAAGAAATTTTTGGTTTGGAAAGCTAAGCTGGAGAGAGGCGATTTTGAAGTATTTAAAAAAGGTTTGAGAGCATCGAAGGATTAACCACCTAATCAAGAAACACTCAGTATCAGAGATTCACCTAATCAAGAAACACTCAGTATCAGAGATTCATGGAGATTTTGAGACCAAATGTTAAATTGATCAACTAAAGTTTCGGTTATGGTTATTAAAAGAGTCCAACTACAGAAGACAGGTGTCTTTACCCTTCCACGACACAACAGAGTCCTAAAGGTGATGAAGTACAAATGTCAAGATCAACATAGAAGACAGTTCGAGTTCTAGGAACTAGTCTTTGCTTATCAATTGTATTTAGTTAGTTTTATTTTCTATATTTAGATACAGATCCAAGTTTTTAGGATCTAAAAAACCGATTGTAAAGGGATATAAATGCCTATCTTTTCTAAGAGATAAGGGGTCAATCTGGGAGACATTTTCTGGCTATTGCACTAGACTTTTATTATTGATAATATAATCACAGTCCTCTTTTTTTTTTAATATCAGATTCTTTCATATTTCATTGTTCTGCACTTTATTTCAGTTTAGCTTAGCTTCTAAGAATTGTCATCTTCTTATTAAGCTCGTGAACTTGAATTAAAGGTCTTCTTGCTATCTTGTATGACCCTGCATGTTAATGTACTTGGTTATCTAGACTAGTATTCTTCATACCCTTTTCAATTACTCTGTCTAATCATTGATTTCTAAAAGCACTATCTTATTCGAATGCATGATAAGTTTTTCTTCTCATTAGCTATTGAGTTATCCCATTGTTCCAAGCATACCAAATTTACCATATTCTTGAGTTACCAAGCATCTTTGGCATACAACCCCAAAGAGTTTCTTGGAGTGATAACAAATTGGCGCCATTGCCGAGGAGAGGAGATTGAAGCTCAGCTTCCTTGGGAGACGACACAGATCCAGCTTTGATGATAGACAAAGCCTGGACACTATTATGGTTGTAATCATCTATCTGGCGACTCCATGAAGGACGAATTCAGTGGTGACTCCACGACATTCAAATGTCAAAAGCATTTGCTGCTCTTTTGGCTCAGAGGTTTGCACCTCTGGACTTCTCTTCAGTTTCTGGTTTCCCACATCCAGTACCTCATATGTAAGAATGGGGAGATTTTCTACCTTTCTTCAAAGAGGAGAAAGAAGATAATCCCGCAGAACACCTCAAAAAGTTTCATGAGTGCATGGATCTACTAGATCTGCAACATGAAGATGTTCGTATGAAAATGTTCATGTATTCATTGGAGGGTGATGCATGTAAGTGGTATTTTTCTTTACCTCCTTCAAGCATTTTATCTTTAAAAAAATTTCACAGAGTATTCAATGAGCGTTGCAAAAAGTTCTTTTCGGATCAGTTTTTATTTGGTAATTGCTGTGAAGAATATGGATTGGATAATAAATTTGAAAATGCAAATAGAGAAGAATTTCTCACTCATATCCTGCATCAACTCCCAAATGATCTTCATGATAATGTGCTTTCCCATAAAAAATAACTAGAAATGGATAATAAAGGAGATGAAGATTCTCCCATTAACATTATCTCTGATTTTCATCAATCTGAAGAATTAATTTCTTTAGTTAAGAATCATGAGAATCATTTTTCTGTTGGTCATACATCCATTGAAATCATTAAAGGTAGTTCACAGTTTTCAGATTTGTGTATCAAGGGAAGCTGCAGTTATGATGAGGAACATAGTGATATTTCTCAAAATCTATCTCAGAATCCTATTGCTGATAACTCTATGCCACCATTTTCATCTCTGTCATTAGAAATGTTATTTGATCTTCCTATATTTGATAAATGTAATGATGGGGAGGAAGTTGTTGAGGTTTCTGAAGATTTGGTTATTTCTGGAATTTCATTTAGTTCTACTGTTTAGCACAGAGATGATCATAAATGTATACATGATGTGGTTAATGATAGCTTTGAAGAGTATGTTGCAATAGGGGACATCTATCATTGTAATCAAGATACTGGTGATATCCGGGAGAATAACCATAACATTAATGCTTTTGACATTGTATCAAATGCATCTACTGACTTACGTTGTTATGAAGATGAGACTGTCCCCTTTGAAAACCCCAAAGATGATTGTTAGATTGACACATCAACAAGTAATAGTTTTAGATCTGCAGTATATGTTGAGGGCAACCCACATTTTGCAGACTTGCAGATAAAGGAAGTTTTCAGCAAATATGAGGAGGAAGAGGAAGAACAGTCCACATTCAGTATTGATATCAGTGAAGACAACAAACAACAGGATTTCAGTTCTCAGTTGGGACAGCAAAAAGACTTCCAAGGAAGACATATATCTACCAACAGAGAGCCAGTCATGGAAGGGCAGTTATTTTTCATGAATCAAAATTCTTTTGATCTTCATTTTAGAGACCCGGTGGCCGATTTGATAGAATTACTTATTTCAGACCCAATGAAAGTTCTAGATTTCATTCATTCATCAATTTCCACAGGTGAGTATGACTTTCTGAAAGCTTATTTACTACTGCTGATATGTTTCAGTTATTTTCTATTAAGCAGTGATAGAGATAAAGTCATCACGGTCTTAAAGTTGCTCAAATGGTTGTTATGGAAATGTGTGTTTACCTGACCAAATTTTAGATTTGGTTAGCAGTAGGGATAGGCAGAAGAATAAACTCTTATATACGAGTAAGTAGATTACTTTCAGAGTCCATGAATAAGAAGGCAAGCTACAGGCAAGCTATAGGTAGGTTATAAGCAGACTACAGGCAAGCTACAGGCAGGTTATAAGAAGGCTACATCACTCCATGCCCAATGATATGGGCTATTGGAACTACTAGGTTCTTGGAAACCTCGCAGGGAGGTCTCCATCCCAGTTGGAGCAATCAAAATGCACTGGTATTTTCATGACTGTTATCATCATCCTTCATTTGATATATCATTTTCTTCAGTCTCTTGGCCAGTGTCATACTCCCATTTCTTGATAAAAACTCTCATTGATGGCTTTTACCTACATTCCAAATCATTGTCAGTTATTACTTGAAACCCTAGTTTTTCCTTTTTCAAACAAAAATAATATAATTTTTGTGGTGTGTGTGCATTAAGTGATCTATGGCCTAAGTATAAACCTAAGCTACATTAATTATATGACAAAATCCAAGTCATATTAATGTCTAAGCCTAATCCAACCTATCGGGTTTATGATTTTTAATAAAAGATCTAAGCTTTAGACTCTTATCAAAGGTTGGGGACCTGCAAGCTATTTCCCAACTCAAGCCATAAGCCTAGCACACCAAGTCAGGAGTCAAGACAAAGCTCAAGTCCACATGTCACAAATCCATCCAAAATCACAAGGTCGTTCTCATACCAAATCAAACAACAGGTTAAAGCCACCCAAGTCGACACACAAGTGCCGAGCCCACATACCAAACAAACACATCAAAGCCACGGGTAAATTCTCAGTTTGTTTTGTATGCCAAATCGCCAGATCCAGAGACAAGTCAATACACAAAGCCCAACGCAATTTCCAAGCCCGACACCACTCGTTCCATCAGTTGATAAGTGCCCGAAATTTTGCAGATGGCGTTTTGAAATTTGATTGCTGGTAGATTTAAAGATATATCATGCTACACGATTTTACAGGTGTCTTTTGATTGATAATAGTTTAGTTTTGGAGCGGGCCACAAACAACAGCCACGAACAGGTGAAAAGGGGTGCTATTTCAATAAATAAATTGCTCTGATCATCATTAAAATGGCATTTGCAGCAGGTGTGGTATTTTCATGGAAGTGAGGCGTTACAACAAGGTTTCAATTGAACACGCAGATGCTTATGTTCCAGGCTTAAGGGAGGTGTTCGAAATAAATGATAAAGGTTGGGGCGTGTGGTCTTGGGATCCAATTCCCGCATGCAGATTTGTTTGTGAATACACTGGTTTGGGCAGAGGAACTTAGTTGTGATGTTGAGGAAATAACAGACTTTGAATTAAATGTTTTTAATATCCCACCTAGCTGCTCAGGAGGAGCACGATATGAATTTATCTATTCTATAAGGATTAACAATCTTGCTTCATGTTTTTATACATTAACAACTCTTTTGGAGAGTTGTAGTCCCTCAACAGATCTATCAAATGAGTCCTGCATAAAGATGGTTCCTTATTTGATAATGAAGAGATAGG
Source organism: Picea sitchensis (assembly GCA_010110895.2). Lineage (NCBI taxonomy): Eukaryota > Viridiplantae > Streptophyta > Pinopsida > Pinales > Pinaceae > Picea > Picea sitchensis. Next base: position 142,174 of record SNQJ01S0031504.1, on the reverse strand, counting down.
GTCAAATTCAACCTAAGGAGCAGGGACACCCATGATGAAAAGGATTACAAAATGTCTGACTCATAGATTTCCAGAGGAAGAAAGGCATCGTGATCAAACATAATGAAAATCAACATTATGCAACAATCACTATAACATCCTTTCTTTTAAAGGAAGTTGCAAATATGAATCATCTTTCAACTCGGGACTTTGTTGTGAGGAATGACATAAGATGGGTGCTCCATGTTAGAACAATTCAAATGCATCTATGCTCCTGTATTCTGATCAAAAAAGCAACTCGTGTGATGGGGAACATTTCTCATGGCTCCATAAGAAGAAAACCTAGAAATTTCATTTATACATAATAACACAATTGTTGTTTGCAATAAGACTGTGGCTTCTTATCCTTTTGAGGAAACTCTTGGGGATGGTAAGAGA
>SNQJ01S0031504.1:120155-141747 GCA_010110895.2 Picea sitchensis | reverse complement strand
TAATTAGGAACACATTTTCTCCTTTGTTTATCTCTCTATGAAAAGGATCTTTAATTACATCTTTAACTTCATTTTCCTTAATTTCATAGTTATCTTGATTAGGTATTTTATCCTTTATCAGTTGATTAGACATGATTCAAATTTTCTTATTTTAATCCCATGTTTACTGTAATCTCAAATTAGATTTTGATCTTAGTTTCCTGGTGCACTTTTCCTATACCTGAAATGGACGATTTCCATATCACTAGACCATTATGACTTATGATTTATACAAATATGGCACAAAAAAAACATGTACTCTAGCTATTTATACGTCGAGAAATTGTCGACTACTCAAGCCACAAATTTGAGTCGGAAAGTAATGTAGAGTCAACTACCTAGAAATTGAAATGGAAAAATGAGATAGTCAAAATGCAAGTCGAAGTTCATCCAAGTCGAGGTCAAAGGAAATTAAAGTCAAAGTTTATCGAGGTTGGAGTCGGAGGTACTGTAAGTCAAAGTTTATCCAAGTTGAAGTCGAAGGCAATGGAAGTCGAATTTTATCGGGGCTGGAGTCAGAGGCATTGTAAGTCAAATGTTATCCAATTCGAAGTTGAAAGAAATGAAAGTCAAATTTATCCAAGTCGAATTTGAAGGAAATGCAAGTCAAATTCTATCAGGGATGGAGTCGAAGGAACTTTAATAGTTAAGTCGAAGTTGAAGGCAATGCAATTCGAAGTTATCCAAGTTGGAGTTGGTGTTGGAGCCACTATAGGTCAAATTTTGTCTATGTCAAAGTTGGAGGCACTCTAAGTCTAAGTTGGAGTCGGAGGTAATGTTTACACTTAAGAAGTTTTCACAAGTTCCCGACATCTTGATGGTCAATTTACATGACTTTAGAGTTCCACTTCTCTATGTTCTACATGTTTTTCACAAGTTCCCAACATCATGATGGTCGATTGTCCCAACTGTGGAGTTCCATTTCTCTACGTTTAGCGTGTTTTTCACAAGTTCCTGACATCCCGATGGTCGATTGACCCAACTGTGGAGTTCCACTGCTCTACGTTTTGTGTGTGTTTTGTGATGAAATATCTTCTAATATTCTCTTCGATCAATCAAGTTCATCCCCTTTTTGAAATCAATGGAAACTTTGTTCAACATTCTCCCCCTTTGGCATTGATGGAAACAAAGTAAGAAACCTTTTATTTTAACTTGGTAACTAGATTTTATTGTTGATCCTCCCCCTTTGACAATAATGATAGAAGGGGATTTATTTTCTCCCCATGAGGTGATGCTCCCCCTGTCCATGTGCTCCTTCTTCTGATTTCATGGTTTTTAATGATGTATGGGAATTAATCCCAATTTATGTCAAAGATTTTCAAAGGTACTTCTTGGTAGAGGTTTTGTGAATATATCTGCAATTTCCTCTTTAGTATCAACATATTCCACTTTGACTACCATTTAAGAAACCTGATCTCTCAGAAAATGGTATTTAATTGGGATATTCTTGGTTTCAGAATACATAAAATAATTCTTAGAGATATTTAGGGCACTGGTGTTGTCACAATTATTAGTGATTGGATGATGAGATTTCACTTGTACATCTTCTCAGTTCTGGTTCATCCAGATCACTTGTGTGCAACAAGATGCATCAACAATGTACGTTGCTTCTATTGTAGATAGTGATATGGATGTTTTCTTTTTACTTAACCATGATACTAGACATTTTCCCAGGTAGAATGATCCTCCACTAGTACTTTTATTGTCATCTACATTACCAACCCAATATGCATCAATATATGCAGTTAAAGTAAAATCTTATGTTTTTGGAAACCATAAATCAAACTCCAGGGTTCCTTTAAGATATTTGAATATCCTTTTTACTGCCTTCATGTGAGTTTTTTTAGCTGCAGATTGAAATCTACCTACTACTCCTACAACCTGTAAGATATCTGGTCTTGTTGTTGTTGCATATAACAAGCTACCAACCATTGATTTGTACATGGTTTGGTCTACTCTTGGTGAATCATCATCTAGGATTAGTTTGCATCCTATGACTATGGGAGTGCACATGGGTTTATTGTCTTCCATTTGGAATTTATTTACCAATTATTTGATATATTTAGTTTGGGAAATGAATATTCCATTACTTGTTTGAGTGACTTGTAAACCTAGGAAGAAAGTCAGTTCCCCTAGTATAGACATTTCAAACTCTTTCTACAATTATGTAGCAAACGTTTTTCTTAGTATAGTAAGATTACTTCCAAACATGATATCATATACATATACCACCACAAAACCATATCTTGATCCTCAATTTTGATGTATAGGTTGGGGTCAGTAGTCCCTTTCTTATATCCTTTTTTTTCATATATTGATCAAGTCTTGAGAACCATGCTCCAGGGGCTTGTTTAAGACCATACCGAGCCTTCTTTAGTTTGCTCACATAGACCTGATTTTCTGTTAATATGAATCCTTCTGGTTGCTAAATATATACTTCTTCTTCTAATGTTCCATTCATAATTTCCAACTTGACATCCATTTGATAAATTTCAAAGTCTCTAAAACATGCAAATGCTAGGAACATTCTAATGGCCTGTAGTCTTGTTGTTGGGGGAAAAGTCTCTTCAAAGTCAATACCTTCCATATGGGCATATCTTTTGCATACTAATATGTCTTTGTTCTTCAAGACGTGTCCATTTTCATTAAGTTGTTTTTTTAATATCCACTTGGTTCCTACCACATTCTTGTCCTTGGGTCTAGGGAAAAGTTCCCATGTATGATTTTTCTCAATTTGATCAAGTTCTAAGTTCATTGCTTTTATCCAATATTCATTGTTGTTGGCTTCTGCAAATTGTTTGGGTTCTATTACTGAAAGAATTTCATGTTCAGATTCAAATCTGAGTTTCCTTCTTTTTTCTACACCTGAATCTTTATCCCCTATATTCTGATTTTTAGGGTGATTCTTTTGAACTCTTTTTTATCGTGCTTTAGGCAAGGGTGTTTCTTCTTCATCCTTCTCATCATATTTTTGTGGTTAATTCTCTTGTATTTCTTCAATATGTTCTTCATTTTGTGACCATCTTCTTCATCGCCACTGGTTCTTCTCCATTCATCAATTTTTGTTTCATCTTGAGATTTTATTTTTCTCAATGTTAGATCATCTATTTTCACATTTTCACTTTCCATTATTTTGTGCAATCTTAGATAATAGAACTTACATGCCTTACTTTTAGGTGAATATCCCAAAAATATACCTTCATCTAATATAGATTCAAATTTCCCTAGATTATATTCATCCCTCTTGATGTAACACTTACTTCCAAAGACTGTGAAATGTTTCATAGATGTTGGTCTTCCAAACCACAATTCATAAGGTGTTTACTCATGGTTAGATCTAAGTTGTTCTCAGTTAAGTATGTGGACTACTGTATATATTTCCTCTCTCCAAAACTTTTCTGGAATCTTGGCTTCATTCAATATAGTTCTTGCAACCTCTTGAACAATTCTATTTTTCCTCTCCACAACTCCATTATATTGAGGAGTTCTTGGAGCTAAGACTTGTCTCTTGATTCCATGATCTTCACAAAAAATGTTGAATTCTTTAGAGGTAAATTCCCCTCCATTATCTAATCTTAAACATTTGATTTTGAGATATGTTTTATTCTCTGCATAAGTCTTGAATGCTTTAAACTTTTCAAATTCCTCACATTTTTCTTTGAGAAAATATACCCAGGTCATCCTCGTGTAGTCATCAATGATCAAAATGAAGTAGTGTTCCCCTTGTATGCTTCTAGTCCTAGAGGGCCCACATATATTAGTGTGAACAATCTCCAAGGGTTTTGATGTAGAATGCTCTTTTGTCTTGAATATGACTCTTGTCTACTTCCCTAATTGATAGTGTTTGCAAACAGGACCTGAGGGCTTGATGACTTTTGGCATGTCTTTTACAACTTCCGTTTTACTAGCTTTGATCAGGTTGTCAAAGCTCATGTGTCCCGTTCTTCTGTGCCATAGCCAGCTTTCATGTGCTTGACTCATATGGAATTCTTCTTCTTCCTCAATATCTAAGATATACACATTGCTTGAGGTTCTTGGTGCAATAGAAACTAACTTACGTGATCCTTCTTCTCTTATTTCACATTTTGGGAGTCAAAAATGTGTATATGTCCCTGATCACAGGTTTGTCTTACACTAAGTAGATTAGGTTTTAAGTTTTCTACTAACAACACATTTTCTACTTTATTCTTTTTGTTTCCCAAATAAACTATGACTTTTCCTAGTATAAATTATCTCCAAAAGTGACTTTACCTTTATCTTTCTTTGTCAGAGTGAGAAACTTGTCTTTATCTCATGTCATATGTTTTGAGTATCCACTATCAATATACCACTAACACTTTTTGTTCTTTTCATACATGGCCACTTTACATTATGTTATATTTTCTTTTATATGATTTTCTTTCCATATATTCTTATCTTGTTTGTTAGGGCTTCTTATCTTCAAAGATTGAATTGGTAATATACATTCACTGGTTTTATAGGCATAGTTGTTTCACTTGTGGCATTCAACATTTTACTCTTGTAAAGGAGAGAATGAATTGTAATTTCTTTTCTCTACATCATTCTTGTTGTTCTTATATCTTTGGACATTTCTTGGTTTGAAGTTTCTATAGGCTTTACAATGTACTGATTTGTGTCCAAAGTTGTTGCATGAATAGCGATATCCAAGGAAGATATGATGATATCTATTAGAAGGAGTCCTTCTGATCACTTTATTTCCTTTTCCTTTTGGAGGAGGTTCTTATCTGTTAAAAACAGCCTTTGATGGTGCCATCTTCATCTTTCTATCTTTTCTTTTTAAGGAACTTTTAAGAGAATTTTCATAGGTGATTGAATTTTTATTAATTTTATGTCCAGTAGAGGTTGAGTTTTTATCATATCCCAATCATGTTTTACGATTTGGTGATCTTTGGCTGTTAATAATATCATTCAAAATATTTGAACTTTTCTCAAACTTTGATTGGTGATTTCCTCTTTCTAGTTCTCCTTTCAACTGACTAATTTCATCCTCTAGATTTTTACAAACTTGTTGTCTTTCCTTGAATTATTCATTCAAGATTTCTTTATTTCTTTTGACTTCTTGAAGCCGAGTTTTCAAGTCAATGATGATTTTCTTTGATTCTTTTATGATTTTTGAAATTTCATTTTCTCTTGTCTGTTGTGCTTGTTCAAATTCTAGAAGTTGTCCTCTTAACAACTTGTTCTTCTTTCTATACTTTCAAAGTTCATATAGGGTGTTGATCAAATCAGAGTTAAGGTCTTCTTCTCCTTCAATCTCATAGTTTTTCTTCTTCAATATCAAACGAATTTGTAGTGTGATTATTTTTAGTTTATATATGCATAAATAGGTGTCGATATTCCTCTTCCTCTTCACTTTCTTCAGATGAGCTATTGTTCTCTTCAGTGTAAAATGTTTTCTTCTTTTTGTAGACCTTTCTTTTTTCTTTGTTTATATTTTCTTATGTTCTTTAAAAAAATTTCCATCATCACTTTCTTCTTGTTTTTGATAGGGACATTTGGAAGAAAAATGTCCAATCTTTCCATAGTTAAAGCATATTAAGGGAAACTTGCCTTTGTATATACTAGTTCCTTTCTTGAGTTTCTTCATGAAGTTAGTTATTTCTTCATTAGAATCTTTGAATGATCTTCATTAGACACCTTCTCAATTTCTTCTTTACTTTTGATGATTTGAAGGTTGTTTCTCCTTTTGCTAGTCTTTGTTTCCCTATTCTCATCTCATACGTTGTGAGGATCCCATGTAGTTGATCCATTGTGAGATTATCAAGATTTGGTTCATCTTCAATAGTAGAAATCTTGGCAACATATCTCATGGGTAATGATCTCAATATGTTTTGGAAAATGGGTTTATTTTTGAGGTATTCTCCTAATTCTTTGATTGATTGGACCACTTCATCTACTCTAAATATATTCTGCTATGTTCTTTTATTCTTTCATTTTCAGGTTTTTAAATTGTGTTTTGTAGGTTTGTAGTTTGTCCTTTTTGAATTTTCTATCTCCTTAATATATGACCTTTAGTTTCTCCCATATTTCTTTTGCTGACATACAATGCATTAATTTCAAAAATATAGGATTGGATAATCCTCCTATGATGACATTGGATGCTCTTGAATTTTCATTGCAAATATTTTTTCCAGCTGTGTCTGTGGGAGGAGTAGCAGGTGAAGTGTACCCATGTTCTACATATTTCCATATATCACAACCCAGGGACATTATATAACCTTTCATCCTCACACTCTAAAGTGCATAATCATCCCCTTTGAATAAATGTGCTCTGGTGGAAGACATTCCCTCTTGATAATCCATTAGGTTATGCATAATCTACCTTCCAATTGTTATATTGCGTTGAAGGAACCTTCTCTAATACCAATTGTTGCAATGTAGTTTAATAATGAGAGGGAGGGGGGTGAATCAATATTAATACATTTTACCAATTTTAAATAATTGTTTATTAAATTTTTTGATCAACAACAAACTTCAGTAAATAACATCAATAGGTATAAATTTAAATTACAAATAACAAGTTTTATATAAAGATTGATTTAGAGCACCAACTCTAGGAGACAACAATCCCCTTGTGTTAGGGAACCAACCCAAGGAAGCACCAACTCCCTTGTTTTAGGGCACCAACCCTAGCAAGCACCAATTCCCTAATTTGAGGGCTCCAAATCTAGGAAGCACCAACTACCTTGTTCAAGGGAACCAACCCTAGGAAGCACCAACTACCTGGTTTTAGGGCTCCAACCCTAGGAAGAACCAACTCCCTTGTTTTATGGCACCAACCCTAGGAAGCACCAAATCCCTATTTTTACACTTAGCAAAGGATATTGATCATTCCTTGCTCCTCCCTTCCACCCTTACTTTATAAGTATTTGTGTCTTTCTTCATTGGACTCTACACTTGCTTCTGATCTTCTAATGTAGACCATAAAGACACCTTTATGTTTATATAGTATTCCAAAAGGTATGAAATTGAATCATTGTGTCTTTTAATAATGAACCATTGCACCTTTTCATTTTATTAACAAAATAATAATGTTGTCATTTTTAATTAGGTACACATTTTCTCCTTTTTTTATCTCTTTACAAAAAGGCTCTTTAATTATATCTTTAACTTCATTTTCCTTGACTTCATAGTTATCTCGATCAGGTCTTTTATCCTTTATCGGTTAATTAGACATGATTCAACTTTTCTTATTTTAATCTCATGGTTACTGTAATATCAAATTAGATTTTGAACTCAGTTTCCTGATGCAATTTTACTATACCTGAAATGGATGATTTCCTTATGACCAGACTATTGTGATTTATGTTTTAGAAAAATATATCACAACAAAAAAGCATGTACTCTGATTATTTATACGTCAGGAAATTATCGACCACTCAAGCCAGACATTTGAGTCAGAAAGTAATGTAGATTCGACTATCTAGAAGTTGAAATGGAAAAATGATTCGGTCAAAATGAAAGTCAAAGTTCATCCAAGTCAAGGTCAAAGGAAATGCAAGTAAAAGTGTATTGGGGCTGGAGTCAGAGGTACTGTAAGTCAAAGTTTATCCAAGTCAAAGTCAAAGGAAATGAAAGTCGAAGTTTATCAGGGCTGGAGTTGGAGGTAGTGTAATTCAAATTTTATACAAGTCGAAGTTATCCAAGTCGAAGTTGAAGGCAATGCAAGTCGAAGTTTATCAGGGCTGGAAGTGGAGGCACTGTAATATCCAAGTCGAAGTTGAAGGAAATTCAAGTTGAAGTTAATTCAGAGTTGGAGTCAAAGGAAATGTAAGTCGAATTTTGTCTAAGTCAAATTCAAAATCATTGTAAGTCTAAGTCAGAGTCGGAGGTAATGCTTAAAATTAGGAACTTTTCTCAAGTTCCTGAAATCACGATGGTCAATTGACCTAACTTTGGAGTTCCACTTTTCTACGTCTATGTGTTTTTCACAAGTCCCAAACATCTCGATGGTCTATTTTCTTGATTGTGGCATTCCAGTTCTCTACGTTTTGTGTGTTTTTCACAAGTTCCCAACATCCCGATGGTCGATTGACCTAGATGTGGAGTTCCACTTCTCTACGTACTACATGTGTTTTGTGCTACAATATCTTATGAGATTCTCTTCGATCAATCAATTTCATCCCCTTTTTGACATCAATGACAACATTGTCCAACATTATCCCTCATTGGCATTGATGGAAACACAGTAAGAACCCTTTATTTTAACTTGGTAACTGGATTTTATTGTTGATCTTGCCCCTTTGACAACAATTAAAGAAGGGACTTTCTTTGCTCCCCCTGAGGTGATGTTCCCCTTGTCCATGTGATCCTTCATTTGATTTTGTGGTTTTTAATGAGGTATGGGAATTACTCCCAATTTATGTGGAAGAGTTTCAAAGGTACTTCTTGGTAGACGTTTTGTGAATATATCTACAATTTTCTCTTTAGTATCAACATATTCCACTTTGAATATGTTTTGAGAAACGTGATCTCTCAGAAAATAGTATTTAATTGGGATATTCTTGGTTTTATAATCCTTAACATGATTCTTAGAGACATTTATGGCACTGTTGTTGTCACAGTTAATAGTGATTGGATGATCATATTTCACTTGTACATCTTGTAGGGTCTGTTTCATCTAGATCACTTGTGTGCTACAAGATGCAGCGTCAATGTAATATGCTTATGTTGTAGATAGTGATATAGATGTATGTTTTTTACTCAACCATGATGCCAGACATTTTACCAGGTAGAATTCTCCTCCACTAGTAATTTTCTTGTCATCTACACTACCATTCCAATCTACATCAGTATATGCAGTTAATGTAAAATCTTATGTTTTGGGAAACCATAAACAAAACTCCATGGTTCCTTTAAGATATATGAATATCCTTTTTACTTCCTTCATGTGAGTTTCTTTAGGTGCATATTGAAATCTACCTACTACTCCTACATCATGTAAGATATATGGTCTTGTTGTTGTTGCATATAACATGCTAACAACCATTTATTTCTACATGGTTTGGTTTACTCTTGGTGAGTCATCATCTAGGTTTAGTTTGCATCATGTGACCATGGGAGTGCACATGGGTTTATTTTCTTCTATTTTTAATTTATTTAGAATTTCTTTGATATATTTATTTTGGGAAATGAATATTCCATTATCTGTTTGAGTGAGTTGTAAACCTAGGAAGAAAGTCAGTTCCCCTAGCATAAACATTTCAAACTCTTTCTACATTTCTGTAGAAAACTTTTTTCTTATTATAGAAAGATTACTTCCAAATATGATATCATCTACATATGTTAGAGAAATATTTGCCTCACCCTGTGCAATATTGCAGAGAGGGCCTTACTCCATTTTCCTATGCAAACTTACTTTCCCTGATTGATGAATCCAGAGACAAAAATAAATATTTTTCCACTTGTATGCACCTTGCAAGCTATACAACACGCTGGCTTCTCCACTACAGCCCGCATACATCGGGATTTGTGCTAGAAAATCAAAATTAAATGGCTGGTTTCCATGTCACTATAGGAGATATCTGATCCTTGGCCTTCCATATACTGGAAGCATTCTGACTCGGCCCTTCAATTGCATTTTGAAGGCTATAAAGAAGCCAATTCCGAGCTATGGAAAAGGAGAGAGAATTCAACTTTGAGAGCAAAGTTACTCTGGAGAAATTATTACTTCATTATTGAGTCTGCATCCCTTTGTCCTTTAAGTCTAAACACAGTGTTCAACCCCCAAGATCTTCCCTTATTGATGGAGAACCTCTTTGTCTCTCGTATATGAGCTTGCCTTTGGTGGAGGATTGAAGTGGTGGAGGCCCAGTTGGAAGGAACTCGGTTTCTTGGTTCCGAACCATTCTGACATGGAAGTCTGCAATGTTTCACTTCTACTGATCATTTATTAATAGAAATACTCCTTTCCCATCCAATTGATATCTTGCAAATATATGTATTATGATTCATGGGAATGTTTGTTTTGTATATTTATGGAGGATGCTATCTAATGTGCTAACCTGTTATATCATCACTATATGCTTTCTCTACTTTTTTGTTGAGAAATTGTTCCAGATATAAAGCTTTGGGTCGAAGTGATTAACAGTGGACATCATCGAACGTTTGGATGAGGTAGGACTCTTTCTTATCTCTTTTTCACATTATTTTATATAACATATGCTGAAATTGAGTCGATTTCTACAGTCACACCTATTTGTTGTGGTTCACCCTAGCCATAGAGAAATTTTCCTCATAACAAAATTGGCAACCATACTGGGGATGAGTCTTCTTTATTAGGGTTTGAAGTAATTTTCTCCTTATATTGCTCTCGTTTCTATTGTGGTTCTTGTCATATCATTGATTGACTTCTCCTATTCACTCTCGGTATGAGTTTTCATCCTTTCTCCCTTGCCTAGCCTTGTTTCAAATAATATACGTGTCTTTTTGCTTGACAGTCGCGTATACACGTAGGCTGTCTCGTTGTAAGCTGTGTATATACTCTCTGTTTTCTCAAACAGTCATGTACACCTTTTTCCTTGCATGTTTGCTTGGTCTGGTGTTTGTTGGGTGGGATTTGATGCTTGTTGAGCCTTCTCAGGTCTCTGTAGTGCTTATTGAGTACCTGTGGGATGAAAGGAAACCCTCTTTTGGTTGAATTTTTGGGCAAAGTTTTTCTCTTCATCTTTTCATTTTTATTATCCTTGTACATTGGGCTGGGTGTTTCATTGCTTGATATCCTTCTTGAGTTATCCCTTTTTTATACATAGTAGGGATATATATCAAGTTACTTTTTAGTCCGTGCATTTTAATTTTTGATATATTGAAAATACAAAAGATAGACATTTTGCATTGCTTGGGATTTTTTTTCTTTTGAGTTTTTATTATTAGCTTAGTTAATACAGTTAAAAATTGCATTTTTACTTTGAATTGCAGAGTTGAATTTGAAAATTGCATCACTTTTAGGAGCATATCATACATTAAAAGTTAAAGTTAGAATTTGCATTATTTTCATATTTACTTTCTTGCAGAGTCTTAACACCATGAGTTTCATCACCATAACCTTTTGAGTAATCATGGCCATAAAATCAACGCTATAATTTAAAATTTATTAGTAATGATTTTATTTTCTAGGGTGCACAAACTAGCCTAGGATTTAGTGCCTTGGAATAGGATTTTGTGAGTAAACTTCTCCAAGGAAATTAAATCAACATATGTGTCTGAGAAAGGGAGTTGAGAAGTCCATTGTATAATTGGTAATATCAGGAGGCTCCGCTCACACCGGAGTTAATCACGAGGTCACGCGAAGTTGGTTGAAGGTATATCCCCTGGATACTCGCCTAGAATTGGAGATATTTCTATGGATTTATTCATATCTGGGGATCTTGCTAGTGCCCATACCTCTGTGAGAGGCGGTGCTTTCAAGATTTTGGGATTTTCTACCCTACCGATACGGTGATCCTGACTTACGAATTCTCGCCTTTGCATCAGTTATAAAGTGGTTTATTAGTTGCTTGACTTAGGTATCTCATAGGTTACTTGCAGAGGTTATTCTGCTAGTACTCTTGGTTAGATAGGGGTCAGACAACACACAACCTTTATGGAGGATTACCTCTCTATGACCGACTGTTTGTTAAGTCCACGAGGGCCCCTATAACTGATTATGTTACCTCTGATATTTAACAGGGAGTCTCAAGTCCCTCTTGGACGAGACATACCTTCTTTAGGGAGGGAGGCCACTCAGCCACTTTACCTCGTTTGCATGCATATTGGTCATTTGACTTTTGGTGTGCTCTTTGCTTACTAATCATCCTTAGGATATATTTTTATCTTTAGAGTCTCAAGTCATCATGGAGTCGGACCAGGCACACCGTTGGTCCCGTTGCTTGTTACAGTTACCACTGGATTTTGTGTCCTTTCCTTCTAAAAGGCATAGAGTCATTATACGTGGTACACACACATCCACCATTCAGACTTGTGATTCTACAAGGATGAGTACTGAACATGGTATTCAGAATTCTAAGAGCCCTTCAACTCCCATACCCACTATAGTTAATGCCACCCCTTCGATTCCTGCAACCTCCATGGTTGTAGTACTGGAGGCACCTATCATTACTATGGCCCGACCTATAGTTAATTCTCATGCTACCACCTCGAACCCCTTTGGGTCTCTTGGCCACTCACCAGGATACAATGTTTAGTCCATCCCTATGGATTCTAGTCCATTTTATTATGGTATGCTTAACTTCACCTCGCAGTTTTTGAACTCCATCCCAGCTGCTGGCCCTAATGCTAGCGTTGGGCTTGGGGGAAGTGCACCTCCTTACACTCCTTTTTCATTTGGTGGATCTCAAATCCCTCAAATGACTCCTAATATGAGAGGTATCCCTACTTTTAACCCTGGGTCCAATCCTCCTACTTTTGGGTGGAATAGTCAACCTGGCGGACAAGCTTCGATTCAAGTTCCTTCCTACAATCCTACCTCCTCAGTGCAAATTCCAACCAATACATTTGGCATGATGAATCTTCCTCTATCCTCTGGTTTCCAATCTGGGGGAGGTCATTTTCATGCTTTGGGAAACCCCCAACCTGGATCTAATCCGGATGGAGGCAATTTCTATAACCCTCAGTAGAACATTCCAGCTAGAATGATGCCCAACCCACCTTATATGAATAAGACTGGAGGAGGGCCTTATAATGCTAGACAGGGCCATGGTGTTTACCAGAACCCTGGATGACCTATGAATCCACAAGCACAATATTTCCCAGGAAGTTGGGACCAAGTGTCACAACCCCATATCCCTTTTCTGGCCATGCTTAATCTGCCAGATATTTCTAAGTTAATGAATGACCCCATGAGTCACAATCCTACATGGCCCCCGGTCCCCACCAAACTTCCTTCGGACATCCCAAAGTTTGAGGGTAAGAATGGAGAGGATCCCGGTGAACACGTCACTACCTTTCACCTTTGGTGCTCATCAAACTCCCTTAATGATGATTCTATTCATTTGAGATTATTTCAACGTACCATTATAGGATTTGCTACGAAATGGTATATTGAGATACCAAAGGGGGCATATGGGAATTTTAGTCAGTTGCTGATGGTTTTTCTTGACCACTTCCAGTTTCCCATTCATTATGATATTGGTTTAGAGTTGTTGTCTACTTTACTCTAGGATACTTCCACTCATATCTCAGACCATATCCAGGAGTGGCGTGGATGGAAGAGGTTGATTAAGACCCCTATACCCCCGACCTTTCTTTTAGAATGGTTTATTAAGTCTTTGCATGCTCCTATCTCTAAGGATGTTGCTACTTCCGCGGTTACCACTGAGGAAGAAGCTATATTTAGGACCCAACAATTAGATTTGATATATTCTTAGTTCAAGATGTTATACCACCTCCTTCCTCATGCACCATGGTCTAGTTATGAACCTAAGAAAAATATTGGACTTCATGCCAATGGCATTGTAGGTTTCGCCAATGTAAAGTCCGAAGACGCAGTGACTAACCAGTTGAAAGAGTTGTCTTTAAGCTAGTCTACAGGAAGACCAACCTCGTCTGTGTCTTCCAACCCCACTCAGTTGGCGTATGTACACTCAGTGAAATCGCCGACCAACCCGAATGGTATCCAACAACCAGGAGGGAATAAGAAGAAAGGACATAATAACCATAAGGGTGGGAAAAATGGTAATGAATCCAAGGAGAATAATAATAATGAGAAGATGGGTAGTAATGCTGGAGAAGGCAGATGAGAAAAATGTAAGGTGAAGTTTCCCTGTAATCTTTGCACAGATAATCACCTTACCCATTTGTGCCCCAAACTAGCAGAAGCTGCGAGACTTTTAGCTCAATCACTCATCGTGCTGACAAATCCATTTCCACATAATCATCACTTAGCCTCGAGCTCCACAAATACTAGAAATGTGACTGCTAGAGGTAAAAACCAACATTCACAACATGGTGATCACTTATGTATCAATATGGTCGATGCAAAAATAGATGTAGCCACTCAATTTTGAGACTATAGTTCTAAAGAAACTATTCCTAGTCTAGAATCTCCTCCTCCTCTGGAGATGACTTTACAGATTGAGAAACTAGAGCCACCGCCTCATATTCCAAATGGAGTACTCAAGCACTCTACCCATAATCCAAATGCTAGAACCTCCCATGAATACTCTATTGTTGAGGACCTGGGTCGAACCCCTTGTGCGATGTCGACTTTGGAGGTACTCTAGACATGTCCTTCATAGAGGAATTCCTTGCTCTCTGCCCTAGGAGCTCTAGAACCCAATGGCTCAAAGATTATCAAGTTTGACATCACAGATGTTAATCCATGCTTTCCTTACCATGTGGATTTCCAAATCCATGTGGAGTATTCAAAGTATACCATCAAACGTGCGGTTGTTGATGAAGGCACTGCTACGTGTGTGATGTCCCTGGCCTGTTGCAAATCTCTTGGTTCTCCGACCCCTTCCAAGTCATCGAACATGTTGACTGCTTTTGATGGTCATTCCTTCCTCCCTCATGGTACTCTCCCCGCCTTTTTGGTCCAGTTAGGTAGGAAGAAGGTAGAGGTAGTTGATGTGCCTCTTGATTATAACCTGTTACTAGGTTGAAATTGGAATTATGTTATGATCGTCGTCATGTTGCCCGTCTTCCATACTCTTTGTTTTCCTCATGAAGGGAAGATCGTGATGATCGATCAATTATTCTTTGTGTTCTCTAGTCCTAATGCATCTCTTGGACCGTCGATCCCTGTGATCGACAATTCTCAACCGACAACTGAGAATATCGGTGTCAGAATGTATTCTTCCCTTCTGGGTACTTCCGACTTTTCGGCACTGAGCCATCATGTTTATGCCATGTCGAGTAGGTCCATTTTTATAGGGAGGTCCATTCCTTCACACACTTACTATTTTAGTGATCCTTGGACCCTACCTTCTTTGGCTACATCTTGTGAGGGTTAGCCACATACTGGCATTATATCACCAACCTCTATCAGTCATGTTGGATATTAGTCAACAACCTATGCTGGTCATGTTGATGACCAACAACCAACCACTACAAGTCATGCTGGGGGCACAAGTCTAGTCATCACTAGTCACACTGCACATACATCACCAACCTCTGCTAGTCATGTTGGGGACTCATCACCAACCTTTGCCAGTCATGTTGGGGATTTTATACTAGCCTTTGCAAGTCATGATGGGAGCATGTCACCAACCATTGCATGTTATGCTAGGGGAATTCATACAATTGAGAAACCTAGACGTGTCAGACATAAGTGTTGTGGTGGGAAATCCCCCTACAAACTAGAAAATAGGGTTATATTATGCATGCAGATATGACCAAAAGAAACCTACTTTTTACCTTCGTCCCCAGACTCAATCCCCATTTCTTTTCAGCAAATACATGGTTAGACCAACATACCTTATTCCGGATGTTTGATGTCGATCCCTCTTCACACTTGATCGCTTGGTAGAAACTCTCCTCCCAAGGCTGACCTGCATACAAAACAAGCAACAAAATACACATGCATTTTACCTACAGACTAATGGGTTAGAGATTCAAACATATATTTACTAAACTATGAAGAACTCATATAGTGGGACGAGAAAAGAATTTATTTATTATTAACTTTAATGAATCAACTTACAATGTCGAGACTGGCCACTGCTCCGCGAATCCTGATCCTGGGCTCCTCTTCAAATGTCCTCCAACTTCTTTTCTTTGTATCTCTATTTGCACAAGGATGGCTAAAGGGTTGGGACAATGGGAATGTGCAATTGGGTAGAGTTTCTTTACTCTTATTCTCCTCTTCCAAATGGGACCCCTAACCCTTCTTTTATAGGCTAGAAGAAGCTAGGTATTTGGACGAAACCTCGGCCATGCATGGTCGGGAGTTTCAGTTAACTCAACCAAAGCTGTGTGTTTCGTCAGCAACTTTTATTTTTTCATGCTTTTGTCAGTCCATGCGGGTTGTTTTAGGTCACCTAGCGTGTACACGCGTGCAGTAATGGAGTAGGGCGCATGGGCCCTTATAAAAGAGGTTTTTTAAAGAGTTGTTTAGTAGTGCTTTGGCAAAGAAGGGATATGAGATGGCTTGATGCCAAGTAAGCATGTATGGTGAAAATTAGGGTTATAACAGATGCCCCCTAATGGGTGAGTTCAGAAGAGCATCTGATGGTCGAAATACATTACCAATCTTTACTGATGTGCCAAACAAGTGAGCCCAGGGACCAGAAATCGGGAGGCGTCGTCTGCAAAAATAACAATTGTCTCACCAAGGCAGGCATACCCATGCTCAGGATAAAATAAACACATGGATACCAATCAAATACACTATAGATCCATGTCATACAACTATATAAAGTGTAGCCGCGAACAATACACAGCTTTGCTACATCTCAAAATAAAACAGATATACGTGTAGAGTATCCATCTTCGTAGAAGCTGATAAGGCATGATGGTTGGAGATGAGGTCTTTAGATCTCGAGAAACAACTTCAAAATATTCAAAACTCAGGTAGGAGTGTAATATGAGTGTACGTCTTCACTACCCAGAGGTCTTCGACGGCTCGTCGGTCATGGACTAGAGAATATTGATGATCAAATTGAAGGCTTCATTGATTTCAAACAAAGACTTGATTGGACGTTCAGGATGGTCAGGTATGAGGACAAGAGACAAATTGCAAAGGGGCCGACTCAGGCTTGGTAAAAACTTCACTTGGACAACAACACAAAAAATGATGAGACTTAGGCAGCATGGCATTAATCAAAAGTTTACGAAGCAGGAGGCAATGCAAACTCTCTATATGTTTGGAAGAATAACCAAACGGAGGAGGAAACAACTCTATGTAGCGAGAACAAATTCCTAAGGTTGTACTACATCCCATAGTTTGATGAACAAATGGACAGATGTGCTTTATCCAAGGTCGATTCATTATGCTGCCAATAAAGAAAATACTTTTCCCTTCCTCTTTTTGGGGTATATTTGATTTTTTTTCTCTTTTTCAATAATTTTGAAAAAAAGAATAAAGGAATGTTACGTTACAATGGAGCAACGAGTGTTACAAACATACAAGTTCAAGGCGCAAGGAAAATACTGATGTTCAGAATAATGATACTCGAGAAAAATCCTCCGGGGGCCAAAGGTGTTAAGACGCAGAAGAAAACTGCTACAAGGCTGGCATATAAGGTATGCAAACGTGGTTAACAAAACACACAATGGTAACGTCCTTCGATGTAAGTTTAACGAGCCCAGAGAAGGTAAGATCGGTGGTTTTTTATATTTAGAGAGTCTGAAAAAACATAAAAGGAGACTCCATTGGGGTACCTTTTTCGAATATAGTCTAGTCGGTTCGAAAAAGGGATAAACTAGTACCGACAAGACGTCTATTCAAAACCATTTTAACAAGTGTGATAAGGACAAGATCACTCGGCCATTTTTTCATTTTTAAGGAGTCTGAACAAAGCTTAACTATGGACTCCGTGAGGAATGTTCTTCTAGACTAGTTTAACGAGTGTGAAAGAATAAGGTCACTCGACGATCTTTTCAATTTTAGGGAGTCTGAAAAGAGCTTAACGATGGACTCCGTGGGGTTTCCTTTTTCGTAAGTTTTAGTCCCTCGGGCCCGAAAAAGGGATAAAATTATACCTTAGAGTACTCTTCTAAAGAATTGAAGTTCCATAGAGTATACCTTTGTTCATACAGTTGACCGTCCAGACCGAAAAAGGGGTAAACTACCGCCGGATAGACGTGACTTCAAATTTCAGTTTAACGAGCATGAAAGGCCACAAGATCACTCGGCAATATTTTCATGTTTAGAGGATCTCAAAAGGGCTTAAAAGAAGACCCGTAGAGGTTACTTTTCTCAGTTAATCTGGACAAGATCGAAAAGAATAAATGTAGTCTCATCGGATGTTTCCTTCGGATCTCAAAGCGAGCTTAAAAAACAACAAAGTTAGCTCATGATCGACTCTTTGTGGGTCGATGCCTGGCATCTCCTCGGGGGAGCAGTATGCTCCGACAAAAACATTGTCTATGACACCAGGGGTTCTGGAGATATTGATAGGTATTGTTTCAGAAATGGTTTCCATATTACCCTCAGCATAGATCTTGTGTGTAGTTAAGGGATTAATAGGATAAGACCTATCTCTAGTCATAGTCAAGGTGAATTCTCTGGCCTCGATTCTTCTTAACTCTGGGAAGAAGTATGATCTATGATGAAGATCATCCCAGGGTTTGTCTGGACTAGTCATTACTTCAATTACTAGTTTATCAGAGGGAAAGTCTAAGTCTAATGAATCGATGTCATCAAGAGAAACTTGAGCCCAAATAGGCTCTAGAAGTGGATCGAACTCTTGTGCAGGAGTTGGATCAATGTTGGCTGAATATTGTTGGACTAAAGAGTACACTACTTTAGCTGCGGATAAGGGCATGGACATGCCTGGGTGCCCCGTCCCATCCATCGTGACCGATGGGAAAGAAAGTATCCACGGATCGTCGAAGTAAGTCGTTCGAAACGATGAAACTTGAAAAATCTCAACCTTATGGTGATTGGATATAACTTTGATATCGCCTTGAGGGGGTGGGTAATCAAAGGTACCCATCAAAGATGGGCACAAACCAACCCCTACGTTGACTACACCTGGTTGAGGATTATCAATCATCGGGACCGTGGATGCCCCCAATGAAGGGTCAGGTCTGGAGAAAGACAATTGATTGATGGTCACTATCTGGCCCTCATGTGGAAACAACAAGACCCGAAAAACTGTAGCAACCACAACTTGCATGGCATAAGTCCAAATCCTTCCTAACAAGAGGTTATAGTCGAGGGGAGCATCAACTAACTCTACCTTGACACACATGGTCTTCCATCCTAACTGCACAGGGAAAGAGGGAATGATACCATATGGTCGGAATGAATGACCGTCGAAAGTAGTGAGGAGAGTAGGTGACGGAGAAAAAACGGGTTGGCCAACGGCCTTCCAACATGCCAGCGACATAACGCATGTCGAGGCTCCCTCATCAACCACCGTGTGGAAGATATTTCGAGTAAAAGTTTTCATGGGATAAGCCACTACTATTTGAAATGCTATGTGGTAAGGCAGATGAGGTTTTAGGTCGGTTGTATCCAGCATGATTGTACCCAGATTACAAGTCTTGGTAGATCCTAAAGTGGTTAACAAGGCTTTCCTCTGGGAAGGGAAACTTTGGAGGACTTCCAAAGTGGACATCGCACAGGGGGTTTGTGATAAATATTCCACCATAGAATAGTTCTGGGCGGCCCTTGCATTTGGGTTGTGAGAAGCTTTTTTGAACACACCTTTGGGGATGCATGCCATTGTTTCACCCAATGTCTTCTCAATATGTAGAGGAAGAGATGGGAGTTTGGCTTCTTTACCCTTCTCAGAAGTGCTTGGTTTACTATAGTCATGCACTCTAGTCGATATAAAAGAATCACCCTTCACCATATATACATTCGCAGATGTGGGGTTTTTTGAAGATGGAGAGGGTCCTTGGCTGCCCCCTTCCGTGCTTGCAGAGGCTTGAGTTAGATTTTGCCCATGTTGAAAAGGATTGGTTAACACATCAGGCTATTGCTGTGCCACAAACTTTTGGGCCTCTGCAAGCCAAGGAAAAAGGTGGGTCGGGTGGTCCTCCACGCATAGGTTGCATGGATACCTCACCTTTCGTTTCTCAGTATTACACCCACCAGAATTATCGGTGGGTTTCTTATCCCCCTTACCCTTCTTTCATTGTTTTTTATTTCCTTCTAGCTGTTGGGTGGCCTTTGTATTAGTCGATTGCACTGTGTGTACATCTGACGTTTTGGTAGGGGGATCAGCCAAAGCAGTAGTTTGGCTAGCCGCTGTGTGTTGTATAGACAATTGTGGCAACTAATTCATTAGTTGCTCAACGGGCTTTGTTTGTGCTGAACCAACAGTACCATCGGCATGTGGTCCAACTCTCTGTCTGGTTTTATCAAGTATTGAGAGTGGTGCATCTAGCAAGATCTCATATAATAAATTGGACTGAGAATAGATTAACTCAAGTTGTTGAGCTCTCATGATGGAATCTTCTTCGGAGAATACTCCCGACGTCACGATGTCTTTGGACAACTGTGGGACCAAGGACTTAAGAAACCACTCGAGCAGGAATGCTGGTGGGACTAGTACCTTAATTAAACTCTTTATGCGTCTGCATTCTTGAATGTGATCAGAGATATGGTCCTCCTTTGTTTATGAGAAATTGGCCAGTAATTCGGTGCTAGCGTCGTATCTCACAGGTAACTGGAAATGGTTAAGGAAAGCCATCGCTAGTTCACCAAAGGAAGAGTATCTTGAGCAGTCGAGCTCAATGTACCATTTCATGGCACTCCCAATGAGAGTACGTTGAAACAATCGCAACTGTATGGAGTCATCTTTCAACGAGTTAGATGAGCACCAAAGATGGAAGGTAGTCACATGATCTCCTAGATTTTTGTTAGGCTTGGCTTCGAACTTTGGGATGTCTGAAGGAAACTTCGTCAGCATAGGAGGCCAACGCTGATCATGATAGATAGGGTCATTCAACAACCTTGTCAAGTCTGGAAAATGAAAGGTTTACAGGAAAGGTATTTTGGGTTGTTGGTGATAACTTGGGAAAAAGGGGCCTCAAGTTTGACTGGCACCAGGTTACCAAGAAAATTTCAACTGCTGGCCTGGGTTCTGGTAAAAACCATAGCCATGGCCAGCATATGGATTTTGTGTGTGAGGAGACATCATCGATGGATTTACGAAATAGGACATAGATGGTTGGGCATGCATTACATTCGAAGGACTTTGGGAAGGATTGCTCCATGTCGGTCCCGTGGGGATAGGCATAGTGATTTGTCCAAGGTTCCATTGATTATGAAAAGAATTACCCCAGATTGGCATTCCTGACGAGGGAACTGATCCCTGCCAAGAATTCCAAGGCCCTGTTGCAGAAGAAGTTCCTAGGTGTGCCCCCTGTGCAGGAATAGTACCCTGCATAGGAATAGGTTGTCCAATACTGGGGTTTCCCCCAGTTGGGAAAGTAGATAACGAGAAGGCGTTGTTACCAAACACATCAAACAAAGAAAATGGTGTCAAACCTATTGGCATATTATGTGAAGGTCGTCCTTGACTCCCCGCTCCAAGTAAACTATGGTGTGCAAGTTGCCTGGCGGTTTGCTGATGCGAGCCACCGAGTGAAGGGGACGAAGGAGGTATATGACCTCCCTTGTAAGGGAAAGTGTTAAAAGGAGCAGGAGTGCCCCCCATGTGTCCTTGCAGAGGAGCGTTAGAGCTCGCTACCCCCAGACCTGAAGTCTGTGAAGTGGAGTAGGAAAGTACATGACTTGTACATGAACTAGGCATCTCGTATGAGAATGGAGGGCTTGTCGCACTTGGTGTGAAAGGGGTTATGGCCGCTGCCAAAGATGGGATCGGACCACTGTGCAATGTAGAGGCAGTCGAGACCATGGTGGCTCGAACTGGTGATGGTGGGTTAGGAGGTGGAAACTCTCCTGTGGTGACAACCG
>SNQJ01S0031504.1:98749-119345 GCA_010110895.2 Picea sitchensis | reverse complement strand
TAAGAAGACCTAATAGAAGCTTTCGCTTCTAGAAGGATCTTCCTCTAGATGCTTCTTTTTAGTATAAATAGGAGTCGAGGGTATGAGAACCCTATCTTGGATATTATTGTAACAGAGCGCTGCTCGATTGGAGGTTGCCCCCTTGAAGAGGCCTGTGAACATTGCTATCTGATTCAAAGTGCTATTTCTGTTGCAATTTCGTATATCATTTCTGTGTATTGTGAAGATTATGCTGGATATTTTATTGTTATTCTGTCATTTCTAGCATTTTGTTTATGTTCTGCATATTTTATATATTTGGTATCTTTCATAGAGGGGGGTCCTGGATAACTTTCACGATACTATACTTGCACACACCCTAACTCAGACTCCAATGTTTGATTTTAATGGCCTTGAAGAGTTTCCTCTCCAACCTAATCCTGAACTAGTTGGTTAACCCTACAAACATAAAAGTCTAATAAATTTTAGATTTAGTGTTAATTTTATGGCTTGTCTTATGTCAAGGGGTATGGAAGTGAAACTAATGATGTTTGAAATATGAAAGTAAAAAACGAACAAAAAGATGGAAACAAAAATTTTCACTTAACGCAAATTTTCAACAACTTTTCAATTTTTTTATTTTTATTTTTTCTATTTTTCTAAGATATTTTGAATCAGCAAACTTAAAGAAGGATTTCATTCGAATACGAGCTACTTACGATCTAAGTAAACTATCAAGAACTTAAGAAAACAAACATTTTTCCCTGGTTACTAATGCAAAGTCACACTCTTCAACCAAACAAGAAAATGGAAGAGATTTTTTTATTTATTTAAATGCTCATAAAGCAAAAAGGAAAAATACCAACAAGTCAAAAACCAAAAAAAAATAAATTATGGCCTAATCAAAGATCGCAAAGAATCACTTCAGGAAATCACACACTAGCAACTTAAAAAAGGACTCACACTTGTCTAAAAACCCTAAAGAATTTTTTTAATGACAACTTTTAAACGAAAAAACAAGCTAAGGCTAAGATCAACCCTAAGCTACTGACTACTAGGACAAAGATTCAAAAACCTGAGAGGTAAACTATTGTCAATGGAAAGGATGACTCCCTTACCCTCAACAAAAACTATCATGCACAAGCACACTACTGACAATCCAACAACAAGCATGTGCACGTGAGTTGTGTAGAGACAGAGGGTGTGTACATGCGTGTTGGCCTTATATAGGCCACATGTATCTCTAAAACTCTGAAACAACTAAAAACAGACAATCCAAACCAGGAAGAGACTACTGATATTGAGAACCATGATCTCTTGAAGGCTTAGACACTCTCTTTAACAAAAAAAGAAACCAATGTAAGGAAAAAATTCATAAAACAAACCAATCTGAGATGAGACTGCAAACAACCAAGACTTAGAAAGAAATCCAGAAAACCCCTGAGAATGACTGATTTTGACAGGGAAGAGGATGACTGCCTCAAAATTTTTCTAGAATCTACATGCTACTGCTACTTCTTCAGCTAGCGTTTACACACGGGCTGTAAGAAAGTAGGGCGCGGGTACACACATGTAGACCTTATGCAGGCTGCGTGTACCTCTGTGGGTCTCAAAAAAACACAGTCGAGCAAATAACAGAGATAGCTAGTATGGAAAACCAGACTCTCCGCTAGCTCAGACTTTGTAGAAACTTCAAAAAAAAGGCAAGAAAACCAGTCTTTTAAAACTACCCAAAAATATTCCTAGGAACCCTAGAGACTTCCCCAGTATGGTTGCCATTTTTGTTGTGGTGGGAAATCCCCCTATAGACTAGGAAATAGGGTTATATTATGCATGCAGATATGACCAAAAGAAGCCTACTTTCTACCTTCGTCCCCAGACTTAATCCCAATTTATTTTCAGCAAATACATGGTTAGACCAGCATACCTTGTTCTAGATGTTCGATGTCAATCCTTCTTCATGCTTGATCGCTTGCTAGCAGCTCTCCTCCCAAGGCTCACCTGCATACAAAACAAGCAACAAACTACACATGCATTTTACCTACAGACTAATGGGTTAGATATTCAAACATATATTTACTGAACTATGAAGAACTCATATAGGGGGACGGGAAAAGCATTTCTTTATTATTAGCTTTAATGAATCAACTTACAATGTCGAGACTTTCCACTGCTCCGCGAATCCTGATCCTAGGTTCCTCTTCAAATGTCCTCCAACTTCTTTGCTTTGTATCTCTCTTTGCACAAGGATGGCTAAAAGGTTGGGACAATGGGAATGTGCAATTGGGCAGAGTTTCTTTACTCTTATTCTCCTCTTCCAAATGGGACCCCTAACCCTTTTTTTATAGGCTAGAAGAAGCTAGGTATTTGGATGAACCATTGGCCATGCATCGCTAGGAGTTTCAGTTAACTCACACAAAGTTGTGTGTTCCATTGACAAATTTCATTTTTTCATGCTTTTGTCGGTCCACGCGAGCTGTTTTAGGTTAGCTAGCATGTACACGTGTGCAGTAATGGAGTAGGGTGTGTGGGACCTTATAAAAGAGGTTTTTTAAAGAGTTGTTCAGCAGTGCTTTGGCAACTAAGGGATCTAAGATGGCTTGATGCCAGGTAAGCATGTATGGTGAAAATTAGGGTTATAACAATAAGCCAAAGTTACTTTGTAGGTTTGAAAAGGAGATCACCTTACTTGTTTGTGCCTTGCTAATACCGTGGTACAAGAAGTGTGGTCCTTTCCTAGGGGCCCTTTGGGTTCTAAGTCGTCTTTGGCTTCCCAACCTTCTTTGGTTGATACAAAATTCATGCCAATGCAATCTTCAGATGACACCCCTCTTCCTTTAGGGGCTGATGCAACCCTTGACCTTGTGGTCTTGCATCTTGTTCAACCATTGGTCATGTTGATGCATTTTGTGACCGACACCACTCCTATTTTTGGGGGTGATGCATCTCTTGACCTTGTTGCCTCGCATCATATTCAACCAACGGTTGAAGAAGTGGTCATGCTGATGCAATATTCGGTCGATCCCAATCTTCTCTTGGAGAGTGACAAGCCTAAGGAAGTGAAATTGGCAATGCAATATTTGGTCAATCCCACTCTTCTTTTGGAGGGTGATGCGTCCTTCGACCATGTCCTTAGCATTTCTAGTTATGTACCTTCTTCACTAGGGAGCATTCCACTCTCTTCGAGTATATTCCCTCCAAGTCCTAGAGTGGTTTCCTTTGATTGGAATAATATTGAGAACCTTGAATTCCTTCTTCTACACCCTTCCAGATAAGGGGCATTCTTCGATATCTTGTAGATAAGGTAACCTCTACAAGTATTTTATCCTCCTCGACTTGGAAAGCTTTGGGTTTTCCCAAGCTTGTGTTAGCTCTTGGTAAGTTGAAAACCTTTCACATAAGTCTTGCATGGGAGCCTTTCCCTCCCCCATTATATGCTTTTTAGAACAACATCCATGAGTCTAATTTAATCTCTTTTCTGACTCGTCTAAAAAACAAAAAGATTGTCGAGTGATTTGTCCCTTTCACACTCATTAAATTGGACTTGAAAGGCCATGAGTCTTAGTTAAGATTTTCTTTGACTCATCTAAAAAGAAAAAAAGTTTGTCAAGTGGTTTTTCCCTTTCACACTCATTAAATTGGACTTTAAAGGTCGTGAGTCCTAGTTAATCTCTTTTCTGACTCATTATCAAAAAGTGAAAAGATCGTCGAGTGAGCTTGTCTTTTTCACACTCGTAAATTGGTTTTGAAAATATGTCTATTTGGCACAAGTTTACCCCTTTTTCACACCAAGTAGACTAAAAGACATAAAAAAGGACATTTTTTGGCATCAAGTTGTGATTTCATCTCATGCCCCTGCTTGCAGTATTGAGCCTATAGCTGGTTCTCTCTTTGTGTTATAAACCGTTTTCCTTATAAGTTTTTCATCCTCAACCAAGAAGAGCCTTCTTTTTATCCTTTGCAATTTGACACCCTAGACCTAGGAGGGAACATTCCTTGAGTGTCCATCTTCTGTATGCACTTCCTTGCATTGAGCATAGGTATGTTCCACTGCTGGAACTAGTTTTGCTTACTTGCGACACTCATTTCCTCCTATGTATCATAGCATTCACTTGTTATGAAAAAACAAAAAATGACAGGTGGGAAGGGAGTATTATCTTATATCGGAAGCAGTCGTGTCACCTTTGAATAGAGCACAAAGTTATTTAAGTCCATTCATCATAATTTTGGATTTAGCATGGCCTTAGGAAGTTGAGCTCATTACAGAGTCTTCTCTACCGATTGGTTACTCTTCCAGTCCCTACATAGAACTTCATTGATGTCTCCTGCATCTCACGATTTTATCATTGGGTCTATGCTTGTAGAGTCCACCATATGTCTCATGCTCTTGTTCAAAGGAAGTCTATCAACCTGTGTCAATCACTCCTCATAATTCTTGACTTTGCATGTCGGCCATACCCTCAGTTTGTCTCATAATCACATGATACTTTATTCCCATTATGCACCCTAGCCCTACTTTCATCATTGGTAGGTCAACTTGAACCCAATAGTCGACATTTCATCATTGGTCGTTGACTAAGTGGTTTCCCTTGTGTTCGATGACAAGACATCTATTCACACATTGGGATTCATGCAGTGTCTTGGATTCCATTAGCCTTATTGGTGGTTTCCTCACCTTTGACAACAATTTTCATTATTGGTTGTTATTTAGAGGGTCTTTTTCATGCACCGCTTGCAGTTGGCACACGCGAAAGATGCACCGGATCATTGTTTCGTGAAACTTTTTCTTCATATGATTTCTACCAAATCATGAATCTCCTACTTGGTACCTCGTGCTGACTGATGAGAGATGCCTTAATGCTCTCCTTTCAGCGGGTCTCTTTCCATCGAAATCAACCCATATATTATGGAAACGAGGCCTAGAGTCTTATGAGTACCTTGAGGCTTGCAATCATTAGTGGCAGGCTCTCTCCCCATCAACAGTTGGGAATACATTATTGTATCATGGTGATGGATTCTTCAGGTGTTTGATGCTGACTCCTCTATTCACACTTGTAAGAATGTACTCGGTGCCTTGATACCTACTTTCATTATAGATAGGATGTCTCGCATTTGTTAATGGTATACATCAATTACCGGTAATCAAATGATGTCTCTTTGTGTTTGAACTCAACTCCTTTATTCATATGATGTAGACTTACACCTTTGGAGGATTGTGTAGAATACTTGAAGACATCACTATGTGGCCGCAACTTTCCTGAGTTGTTGCTTCCTTTTCATTGGACCACTACCTATATGCCTTTAGTGATCATTGGAGATTAGATTGTACTCCATGGTATACAGATATCTTCAGATTGATTTTGAGACTGGTTTTACTGGGCCTTGTTCATGACTATGACAACTATTGTCATGTAACCACATTTGTATTTGCCTATTAATGACCACAGACACTTCTTTGGTATATTTTTCACATGGATCTGCAGTGTATTTTTGGCAGCCATGTATGAAAAGTCAGTGTAAAATGTAATGAGCAATTGAGTTCATCCAGCTGGTTCTCTACCACTCCACTTCCAGGTTATTTATAATGTATTTTGGCCATCGCAGATACTCCTCTAACCTCACACATTAGGGGGCATCTCTTAGAGAAATATTTATCTCACCCTATGCAATCTTACAGAGAGGGCCTTACTCCATTTCCCTATGCAGACTTACTTTCCCTGATTGATGAATGCAGAGAAAAAAATAAATATTTTTCCACTTGTACACACCTTGAAAGCTATATAGCAAGTGTATACGTTGGTTGCTCCACTACAACCCGCGTACATCGATATTTGTGCCAGAAAATCAAAATTAATTTTCGGGTTTCCATGTCATGACAGGAGATCTTTGATCCTTGCACTTCCATATACTGGAAACGTTCCAACTCGGCCCTTCAGTTTCATTTTGAAAGATATAAAGAAGTCAATTCCGAGCTATGGAAATAGAGAGAGAATTCAACTTTGAGAGAAAATCTACTATGGAGAAATTATTAATTCATTATTGAGTCTGCTTCCCTTTGTCCTTTAAGTCTAAACACAATGTTCAGCCCCAAAGCTCTTCTCTTATTGATGGAGAACCTCTTTGTCTCCCATATATGAGCTCACCTTTGGTGGAGGATTGAAGTGGTGGAGGCCCAGTTGGAAGGAACTCGGTTTTTTGGTTACGAACCGTGCCAACACAGAAGTCTGTAATGTTTCACTTCTACTGATCATTTATTAATAGAAATACTCCTTTCCCGTCCAATTGATATCTTGCAACTATATGTATTATGAATCATGGGCATGTTTGTTTTGTATATTTATGGATTATGCTATCTAATGTGCTAACCTGTTATATTGTCATTATATGCTTTCTCTTCTTGTTTGTTGAGAACTTGTTGCAAATATAAAGCTTTGGGTCAAAGTGCTCAATGGTGGACATCATCAAATGTTTGGACAAGGTAGGCCTCTTTCTTATCTCCTTTGCACATTAGTTTATATAGCATATGATGGAATTGAGATGATTTCTACAATCACACATGTCTGTTTTGGTTCACCCTATCCATAGAGATATTTTCCTTGTAACAACATATACCACCACAACAATCATATCTTGATCCTCAATTTTGATATATAGGTTTTTTTCAGTAGTCCCTCTCGTATATCCTTTTTTTTTAGTTATTGATTAAGTCTTGAGAACCATGCTCTAGGGTCTTGTTTAAGATGATACAAAGCCTTCTTTATTTTGCACACATAGTCCTAATTTTATATTAATATGAATCCTTCTAGTTGATCAAAATATACTTATTCTTCTAATGTTCCATTTGTTATCTCTCTGTAATTTCCTTAGCTGAGGGAGGAAATAGGTACAGGAGTAACCTTAAAACAATCTTGGGGATGGAAGCTAGCTCTTGCAACTAGAGAGGGATCTCTCTCTTCAAATTAATCGTTGAAAGGGTTAATTTTGTTTAACTCAAAGGATATATCTCTAATATAAATGAATTTATAGGGTTGGTGGAAATATGAACAGAAATTACATTGGGCTATGGCGTCACTAAAATAAAAAGTCGATAAAACTTGTTGGATACTTGGTAAATTTGAGAAACTACTGAACAAAGGCAAGATAGAAAGTAATATCCTAATCCAAATAGATATATTTGTAGATATCAGATTACAGAGAAAACAATAATCCTTCAAGGAATCTAACAAGGATGAATCTCAAAGAAATTATAGCATAAATACAATCTAAACTACATGAAACAGAGCATCTGATAAATATGAGTTCTGATACATATACCTCACATAAAAATAGAGAATAAACCTTGCAAAATCGAGTATGACACATGAAAATGAGGATTAAGAAATCACATGCATAAAATATCACAATCACATGTATCTCTGTGGTCAAAACTCAAGGACTTCTGATACAACAATTTTCATAAACAACAAAGAAAAATTACAATATGTTCAATAGTATTCTCTTACACATTTTCCAACCCCTTTGTTTTCATGGATTCCTAAATATATACAAAATCATATGTCTATAGTGTCAAATTCGAATTCAACTATGATCCTAAAAGCAATGCTAACAGTTTCACATCATCAGCATGAAATATTTAACGGACTGCCAAAAAGAAGGAGGCGACTGGACTCATTTAATTTAAAACGTAACAACTTTGATATGACAACAAATTAAACAAAAAATTGTGACTTCCACTTCTGATGTTTGTCTTAGATGAGCTGGCACATTTTTCAAAACATTCAAGTTGAGATGAAGATGTTCTAGTAATTATGTCATGGTTGTGCAGTAAGTTTGTTGTGCGATGCAGGAAAAATACAACAGAGTTTGTGCAACAACAAGTGATCATAGTTGCACAACAAATTCGATGTGTAACTTTATGCGAGCTTATCCAAAAAGAATTCAAAATGGAAAAACGACAAAAATGTGTCAATTTGAGTTCCAATGGTTCAATTATCTGCTGCTTCAGCTAGAAAATCAAGTTTTCCCTTCTTTCTAATCTCCACCCATTGCATTAGGATTTCCTCTTGATTTTGAAACTTATTAGTTGATGACCTTGTTAAGGGTGCATTAGGCTGAGGAATATCCTTTACCTATGGATTATGTTGTATTAATTTCCCTTTATTCTTTGTTTTGGAACCAATTGAAATTGATAGTACTGACTGTTCTCCTATCATAGAAATATCTTTCCTGAAAACCTTTTCTAGAGACTTCTTCTTCAAATATCTATTTTCATGTTGTAATTGCACTATGACAAAGTGAGCCTTGTTTGGCTATTCCTCAACTCAATAATTGAAGTATCTTTGTAATCAAAGAGAATTGGTTGTATAAAGTATTCTAGAGTCTCACTAGTTTACTACGTTGTATGTACAACATGCATTCTCTTTGTTGTAGATTTGGTGCATGGTTTACTAGGAGCTTCAATCACTTCTCGAGATAATTTTAGTTTCTTTCCTTTCTTCTTAGTTTATTGACTTGCTATAGGTTCTTCAGTTTGGCCTCCCATTTTCTTAACAAAAATCTCAGGGATTGATGTTGTGTTTCTTTCTAATGATGAGGGTGTATTTCTCCAACTTTGTGGGATTCTTAGGGAATCTACTGCTATGCCTGAAGAATTTAGAAAATACTCCCAGTATTGATTTGTCTTTCTCAATTCCTTTAATACTAACAGTTTGATCAAAGAAAAATGAAAAAGGATAGCATCTCCTTTCTCTTTCCTCAGTTGTACTATATCAACCATCTTTCCAAGACTTATGAAAAGATAATATGTTAGATTCAAAGGCTTCTTACCGGTAAAGTGCATTAAGAGCATAATGTGATATTGGTAAACCTTGTTAAATCTCCCTTCATGTGTAAAACACCTCTGGATAACCCTCAAAAAATCGTTGTGACTTTTCAATAAAAACTCTTTGGGTATGATAGCTCCAAATTTAGAATTTCTAAATTCAGGCTTAAGAAAATCATGATAGTGAGACAGATCTAACTACATACTTTTGAACCATTGTTATCCATAGGAAAGGATTTTTTTTGCAGCAGCGATGTTATCTTCAGAAAATTGCAACTAGAGGTTGCCCACTTTAGTCTTAGTGCCATCGAAATTCTCTGCAAACTCCCTCGCCACATGTCTGTTGTACCCTTGAAGTTTTTCACAAAACCTGATGCAACCCACTTTTTCAAAGGATGCTTTGATTGTTGGGTTTGCATTTACAAAATTTAAACCCTAGGGATCAAACCTAACGATTTCACCGCTTCTTACATTCTTTCTTCTTTGTTCGGGAGTTTTCACGATGTTGGTATATGTCAACCTTGTGTGAACTGCAGGTGCGCAGTAATAGATTACAATTTCCTATGAACAGTATAATGAGAACAATAACCTCTACACAACAAATGAGAGAAATAAACTTTGTGCAACAAATCAAAATAATGACCTCTTCACAGTGCACAACAACAAATAGAAATAGGAAACTCAACACATAAACGAACAATAACGCCTTTTGCGTGACAAGCTTTTCCGAGAGGTTTTGAAATAGTAGATGAAGAGAAACAATCTCTTGATGCTTTATTTCCCTGGAGGGAGGATACATTTGAAATATAACTTCAATTAAATCATGAATTATTTCCATCATACCTCATCGTTCTCCACAAGCAGGATTAGGACGTCGTGCAACAACTTGCGTTGCACAATGATTTTATTGATGATGCCACATGTCCTTGATAGATTCGATATCATGAAATCATTAGAACTCTGACAAGACTAACTCTGAATATTTTTAAATGGCATCATGATCCTTCATAATGACCCTTTAGCGACACGACAACCCATATCTTAGCACAAGAGAAAATACATAAGTTACATGGTTAAAAAATAAAAAACTTTCCCACGACAAACCAACCTATGACTCACGATTTCAGAAAAAATCATACAATGTTATTATCTAACCCAAGACATTCCCATAATTTTATTCAAAACCTAACAATATATTTATAGGACACTAACACATGATCCAGTGGGGATGGCATCCTCCATGTGAGGTGCCAAAGAATAGATAGACTAGTAACCTTATCCATTGGGCTCTTTATTTGCTGCTAAAATGACTCAAACTGACTTGATATTTTATGTACAAACACACTTGGCATTACTCATCAAACCTTAGGGCCTTCTCTACAGGCTTCAAATTTTTTGAGTAGTACCAAAAACTAAAGAAAATGAATATTTACAATGGAGTGGAAATATGAAATGCTTTAAATAAAATAGTGCTTGAGAAACCTGCCATTTATGGGTCCTCCACTAGTGTGTTCTCTGTTGATATTTTGTAACATGAATGGATTATTCCCATGATATGCTACAACTTTGTATGGCCCCTTCCAAATATTTTCAAATTTAGAATGCTTACCCTTGTCTTCAATTTTTTGCATCCCATTTGAAAACCAAACCATTTATCTAAAAGTCATCAGCTTTAGTTCTCCTGTCAAAAAAATTCTTATATTTGTCTTGATATAGTTGAATATTCTTAAAAACCTCTTATCTCATTTAATGAACATGAACTAACTGACTTATTCTTCTTTGAACATGGTTTGGTTCAACATCTACTTCTTGCAACAAATTCATGATTGGAATATCAATAGAAGTAGGAAAAATTGCCTCTGTACCATAAACAAGTTGAAATGTCGATGTGCCAATAGACTTCTTTGTGCTCACTCTATCTGCCCAAAGTGAAAAAATCAGCTTCTTGTGCCAAGAGTTTTTGTTTTCCTGTAGTAACTTTTTGATGATCCTGATCAAACTCTTATTAGATGATTCAACCAAACCATTACCTTGTGGCTAATAGGTATTTGAGTGACTGAGTGTGATACCATAATAAGTGAAGAATTCAACTAGTTTCTTAGACTTAAAAGCAACAACATTATCTGTAATAATCCTTCTTGGAAAACCAAACCTTGATAGTATATTGCTTTCCATTAATTGGATGATGACTAAATCAGTGGCTTGACAGGTAGGTACAAATTCTATCCATTTTTGTGAAATAATTTGTGGCTATCAAAATCCATATATGTTGAGCTGAAGATGAAGGATGTATTTCCCCTATGAAATCCAAACCCCATTATTGGAAAGGGGATTCTATAGAAACAAGTTTCAGTAGTAAAGGCAACAATTTTTTTTTTCCTTCAAAAATCTGACATTCATGACAAATGGAAACTTTCTTATATACATCAGCAAATATAGAAGGCCAATAAAAACATGATCTCAAAATTTTATTAACAGTGGTCTTCCAGTAATGATGACCTCCAGAATCTCCTTCATGGAAATCTTTCATAGTTTGTTGAACAACTTCTCTAAGGCATTTCAATAATACTCCACCCGCGTCTTTCTAATAGAGGGAATGATTAAGCATGGAAAAATTTATTGCCTTTTTCTTCAAAAATATGGATTTAGTTTTTTACAATTCAAGAGGGGCCTGCAAATTTTGTAAAACAAAGATAATGTCACTGTACTAAGATGAATCCAAAAATTTATGGCTTACCTAAGGAGGAGCTTCTTCTTCAATATCTTGTGAGAGATCAACAATAAAATTTACTCCCAATAACTCAAAATTATATTGAGCCATCATTTGAGAAAGACCTTGTCCTTTGATTAATTTCTTAGGCCTAATTTCCACATCATAATCCAACAAGGCTGCAATCCACTTACCTCTCTTTCCCTCGGGATCAGTTTGAGTGAATATATCCTTCACAAAACTATTCGGAACATATGCAAGGACGTGAGAGTGTAAAACATACATCCTAAATTATTTCAAAGCCTTAACTAAAGCATAGGCCTATTTATCCATAATATTGTACTTAAGAGTTGAATCTCTTAAAGACCTATTGAAAAAGGCAATATGATGCTCCTGGTTCTGATCATTTTTATGCATTAATACTTCTGCTATATTGTGCTCTGAAGAAAAGGAAAAAACAATAAAATCCTTTGTGAAATTTGGGCTGATCAATATAGAAGCTTTGGTTAAATCTTCCTTCACTTCTTCAAAATAATGTTTTGCATCTGTTTTCCATTTTATTTCAATTCTTTTCCTCAACATGTTTGTGATATGTTTTATTATTTCAGCAAGGTTAGGGATAAATATTCTCAAAACATTTACCCTACCTAAAAAGGATTGTACCTCTTTTTTGCTCCTTGGAATACTGATTTTCTATATTGCAGCCACTCTATTATGATCAATTTTTATCCCATCTCTTGAAATTATGTGTCCCATGAGTTTACCTTCTTGCACAACAAAATTTGACTTTTTTGGGTTGAGAGAGATCCCAAATTTTCTTCATTTCTCAAACACCTGTTTCAAATGATGAAAATGTTGACTGTCAGAATCTGAATACATAGTTATATCATCCAAATAAATCATAATAAATTTATATTTCTCTTCATTAAATGTTATGTCCATATCCCTATGGAAAGTTACCCCTGCATTCATGAGTCTAAAAGGCATCTTTTCATACATAAAAGTTCGTCATGGGATTGTAAATGTTGTCTTCTCTTGGTCATGTGGGTGCACCATGATCTGGTTGTATCCAGAAAACCCATCTAGCATTGACATTCTTTGGGATCCCACAATCGCTTTTAGGATGTGATCCATTTTCGGCGAAGGATAATTCTCTTTAACAAAAACACTACTCAAATTTCTAAAATCTATACAAAGCCTTATTTCTCCATTTTTCTTTCTGACAAGTACAAGGTTAGCTAGCCATTTGGATAATCTCAAAGAAACAATTATATTGGCATCAAATAACTTCCTTATTTCTTTCTCAATGAGTGGAAACAAGAGTGGATTTATTCTTCTCATTTTTTGTCTAAAAGGTTTATGATTTTCTTTGATTGGTATTGTATGTTGAATGATTCCTTTATCATAAACCTTTAGATCTTCATAACTCTGAGAAAACACGTCAGAAAATTGTCTCATTAATTTGAGATATTTATTTCTTTTTTCAGATGACAAAGACTTAGACAACTTGACAATTTTAGGTTCTTTATCAGACCCTATATTAAAATCATCAACTTCACTCTCATTTGGGATTACCCTGGGATTTTTAGCCACGTCATTTTCATCAAACAATTTTTCAAGAGGCACAAGACCCTTTGGAATTGTATTACTCTTTAGTTGAATAATCTCTCTCCCAGCTATCTGATTTTCATACCCATCTAAGACTGATACAAGATTTTCATTTTCATCTTCATCCTAAAAAAATTCTTCATCAATTTGAACATTTTCATATTCTTCTTCTGACTGTAGAATTTTGATAATCTATTTGTCATCTTCAAATACTTGAAAATGTTTAACATTATCTGAAATAGATGGCATGTGTTTTACTTCAACTTCATATTTCTTGTTAGGATAAAACAAAATTTTAAAAATGCTAGCTGATGTGGAAAGAGCATATGCAATCCAATTTTGTTCCCATGGTACCACTAAAATGTTATACTCGGAGAAATTTTCAAGCAAATCCAGGACCAAATTCCTATAGGTTCTCATTCTAGGATTATTATTTTTATATGTACCTTTAATCTGGTTGATTATAAGCTCAGAGTCACCATGCAAAGATATCTTCTTAGCTTTTAAATCCTTTAAAACC
The DNA here is from genome assembly GCA_010110895.2 of Picea sitchensis. Classification (NCBI taxonomy): domain Eukaryota; kingdom Viridiplantae; phylum Streptophyta; class Pinopsida; order Pinales; family Pinaceae; genus Picea; species Picea sitchensis. The sequence goes on along the minus strand of SNQJ01S0031504.1, from coordinate 105,707 downwards.
CCCAATCCCAAAATGAGAGCCTCATATTCAGCCATATTATTTGTACAATCAAAAGCCAATTAATAAGAACACAGTTTTGAAATAGTATCTGGAGAAATAATCCAAACACTAGCTCCTACTCCCTCTTTGTTGACTACTCCATCAAAATCCATATTCCACACACCTTCATCCTCTTTATTGTTCTATTTTGAAACTGATTTTATTTGTTTATCCTTTGAAACAATCTGATCATCTTCTGCAAAACATAAATCATTATAGAAAATAAAATATCCAATATCAATCTCAATAGAATAAATAGTGTGATTGTTGGGTTTTTCTTTGTTTTTCACCATGTATTTCAAATGAACCTCCATGTATAACCTTCTATCATGACCGAAGACTAGCACTGTGGCATAAGACATGTCCATTTGAAAGGTACCCTTGAGTTTAGCAGCCCATGATCTTGATAGTAACATTCCAAATTTAGGAGGAATGTCTGCCACAACTACATCCATTATCATAATTTTTGATGGGATTTGAGCTAAAGTAACAAACATATCTTTGATTAAACCTTCATATTTCACCTTAGGAAAACACATCCTTGCATGTGTTATCACATGAAGTTGTCAAGGGTCGTATGTGTTTTTTGTTAATACCTAAGTCTGTACCCTTGCCTCATATCTCTCTCTCTCTTCCGCACCACCAAGTCCTAGAATCTTTCCTTCTAACTGTTAAACTTGTTTTCCCCATTTGTTGATGACCTAGTTTCCCTTGGTGTCTTTTTTGACCAAGTCCCAGACCAAATCTTTTTTGTTTTTCTCGAAGAAGGACGAGCATGCATCATCGTTTTGTCTCAAATAACTAGTCATTTTGTTTCCTAAGCCCACAAAAAGTCATCCAATTCCTTGTTTACATAGGAAGAATCCATGAGAATAAAGAGCAACATTCAAAGTGGTATATTGTGGGCTTGAAGCAAGAAAACAGGCAGGTTCAATTTTCAACAGAGGAGATCCCATATGAAGTTCAGATTAGCGACCCACATGCATTTAGAATTATAAATTTGTGCGAGGTTTAGTGTCAAACAAAAGCCCCAGAATTAAAAATCAAGCACCGCGTGTACTTTTCCAGCAGACGATCATGATTTAATTCAGATTTTAGGTTTCGGGAGTTTTGGCACTTCTCCTCTCGATTTTCTCTGAAATACTTTTCCTGGAGTGCACAGATCTCTTCTGCACATCTATGCCATCAAAGATCAGGGTTTCAACTTCGTATCTCTTTGGCGCTTCAGAAAACTCTCGGTCAATGGATCCTCCATCTCCTCGCTCTCGAGTACGCTAATATCTAATGTGTGTCCGTCTCCAATGGATGGTCATGATTTTCTTCGCCATTTCGGGTTTCGAGAGTTTTGGCTCCTCTCTTTTTTGTTTCTTCTAGAACACAGTCTCATGGAGTGCATGGATCTCTGTCGTGTATCCTCCCAAATATAGCGGCTCAGATCTGCTCCAGACTCCAGAGCTTCGGCTTTTTCACTCCCTCCTTGTTTGAAAATTTCTGAAGTTTTTCTATTGCGAAGTTTCAATTCTTTCGCCACCTATCCATCTAGTGTTGACACCTGGCACTCAGTCCAGGCACATTTGGGCATGTCATCCACTTGTTTCCAAGTGACGCGTGTCACCCTCCTTTCTACGACACATCATCACAGTGACGTCTAGACACCACATCATCTTCAGGAAGTCATTCTCCAATAAATATTCTTGTTCAACATCAAATCTCTCTAGCACCAAAATTGGTGCCTCCCCCAAGCATAATTAAAGATTTTCTAAAGTTGGCAGGCAGGTAAAGCTTTAGTGGTGGTGCTAAAATAATGGGACTGCCCAGATCTCAGATCCTGACCAAACCAATGGTTGAACTCCATTTCGGGGTTGCAACATGCTTGGACATTAAAATATTTGAGTGGGCCAAAATCTAAACCACATTGTTTTTGGGAGAGTGATGTGGCGGAAGGTAGTGCATTTTGAGCTCAAAAGTGCTATGGTTCCAAACTACTTTTTACACCTCCAAATTCGTGTTCTCATTCAGCATCACACCCAATCACAGTAGGTGGGTTCCCCCTAGTTATCAGGCCTTGTAACGATCCCGAGGAGATATAAGTTAATGGACGCAGGCCAATAGTCGAAACCTCGTCTTAGTCCATAAATAGAAGGCATGGAATCCCTGGCCGAGGAGACAAAACTATCATCCCAAGGAAGATACATGCACAGTCCGACAAAGAATACACAGGTGGAAATATTTAGATGGGATGGCTAGATCAAATCATACTTCTATCAATTGAGGACTGATCCAAGTATAAGTAGATCAATGTAAGAATTTGTCAGGGTGGTCGAGTGGTTGAGCATAGCTCCCTATTTTGTAATATTTTGATAACATAGTTGTTCTCTGGTTTTGTATGAGATTTGAGACTTTCGCATTAATAGAAGTTAGTTTATTTCATCATCTTGTTTAATCTGTGCTAAAATTCTCATGCATGGAGGATCCAGACAAGGGTTGTAATTGTATTGTAATGTAGGTTTGATTATAGTATTGTTGTGACATGTTTTAGTATTTTCTTTGTTACCTTGTTTCCTCTTGTGCTGAAATGCTCGTGCATGGAGGATCCAGACGAGTTGTTGTAGTCTCATAGTAATGGAGGTTTGATTATTATGTTGTTGTGATATATTTCAGTATCTGAAACTTGAATTCAATAATGCTCTTGTGCCTGAGTTTTTCTTCACCAAGCTTCTTGAAGACCAGATGCTCATGGAAGACTTGTCCACATTTCTCACTAAGTATTCCCTCTTCTCAATTTTAACCTTAAACCACTGACTGAAGTTAATGAGGACCTAATTTCCCTATGCATTGCTTGTCCAGTTTTTGTGTTAAAAAATTCTTTTACTAAGCTTTTTCCATTTGACCTCCATTCATGGGTACTGGGCTTATCCTCTTGAAATCTGAGGGTGAATCTCAGTGCTAACATTCCTAGCTCCGTTGTCGGGGAACGAATTGAATACATTTTGCTGGGATTGAATGAAAAAGAAATTATGATTTTGAAGGTGCATCATAAATCAAATACCTTGAATATTGCAGCTTGCACCTGGTGACTCCATTGTTTTAGTTGTGGCTCCCAAAACCAGACACACGAGGTCTAATCCACAGTTTCCTTTGGAAACACCTGAATCTAACCCAAAAAATATTATCAAAAAGGGAAAGACCTCTCAAGAAGGAATTTCAGGTGTTGTACAAGGTGATTCTTGTAATTTACAAACTTCTTCTTTTAAAGCTCCAGTATCTGCATCAAATTTTCCTTTTTTACCATCTGTTGGAGTTTCCAGAAGTTTAAATTTTGGAAGTTTCCCTGTTGAATTATCCCCTTCTAGGTCTCATTTGGAAAAACGTTCTGACACCCCTGTTTCCCCTGATATTGTAAAGTGGTTTAGACCCAAAAGATTAGAAGATTATCCCACTTTTGGTTTTCCTACTCCTCCTCTGGTAAAATTTGTTGTATCTAAAGGGGGAAGAACTTATCTTCCCTTAAACCCTATACCATTCTCCCCCAACACTCAATCGTTTCCCCTTTCCCCTAGAAATACAACTGCAGTATCACTTGTCCAAACTCCATCTGCCCCTTGTTCTCCTATAGTTTGCATCCTAATGGCAGGTGCTAATCCTCTTAGAAACATGATGGATTCCATAGTGACTGCTAGGTATGCCCCTCTTGTTCTACCTCAGCCTATGAACACCTTCCCAGTTGGAGACTACCTCAAGTACATGCCCAAGTTTATAGGGGAGGAAGACATAATTGCAGAAGAACACCTTTCATCTTTTTACAGTTATGCAGATAATATTAATATTGAAAATGAAGATGTCTGGATGAGAGTTTTGGTATAGAGCCTTGATGGTGAGGCTAGAAAATGCTTTAGGGGATTGAATCATGGATCTATTCATGAGATTGAATCTCTGGATGATTCATTCTTGAGACATTGGGGGGATAAAAAAATTTTTTTTATTATATTACAGAGTTTGGGTCAATTAAGAGGAAAGAGGGGGAATCTATTTCAGACTTCTCAAAGAGATTTAATAAGATGTACAATAAGATTCCCACTGAAATAAAACCTACATAAATCTCTTCCAGATTACTTATGCTAGTGATTTTGACCCTGAGTTTTGCCTCCTGTTGAGAGAAATAAGAGCTACCTCCTTGGCTCATATGCAAGATGTAGCCCTTGAAGTAGAGTCGAATATATTAGCAGTTGAAAAACTTAGGAGTAAGGTTGATAGAGACAAAAGAAAAGGTAGGTCTGAAGCTTCAACTTTTGGTTCCTTTTCTTCCCACCCTCAAGTGGATGAGTTGACAAAAATGGTAAAATCACTTTCTGCGGAAATGGAGAAATTGAAATTTGAGGGGAAAAAGAGCTATAAAAACACCCATAATGTTGATAATAGGGGAAATTTCAGAAGATCCACTAATTCCCCTTAGATAATCCAAATAGATCAAAGAAATAGGGATAGGGATGATAAAAAAAATCCAATCCCCTCTCCAAAATAACCTTGTTACTGATGAAGAAGGAGAGGAAGAAGATGCAAATTCTAAAATCCATTGTCCTAGTGACACCTCTTCATCCCCTCACTTAACTCAATCTTCATATGAAGAGGCTCTGATGGGTAGCCAACTAAATGAGCTGAGCAAAGGGGAAAGGACCAGTGGAAACCCAAATAGATACAAACTCAGGTCCAAGAAGAAAGAGGGAAAGCCTGGCATTCCTAATCATCCTACTAGAATAGAGAATCTTGCTAAGGGTGTGGCAACTAGTAGCAAAGAAAAAGAGGAACAAAACCCCCAGATACTGGTTAGGAGCCCTACCCCAGAAGTTAAGGATATTCTGAAGCCTCCCTCCTCTTTTATCTTTGAGAATGAGATTCAAAAGATTAAAATTCATGTACCTTTCTCGGAGCTAGTTAAAAATGAGGATTTCAAAAGGTACCTCTCCAAAGTACTGCAGCCTAAATCTTCATCTCATTCCACAGATTCAGTCAACCTCCAAGATGAAAAACCATCTTTCATACTAGGACCTTTGGTAGAATATAGGGATTATTCCTCCCCTCTTTTCTATACATCATTGAACATTCACGATAAAGTGTTGCACAACTACTTGATGGATTCAGGGGCATCTCATAATCTCATGACCAATACTATCATGGATGATCTTGGGTTGGGGGTTATAAAAACTTACCATGACCTGTACTCATTTGATTCCAGGAAGGTGAAGTGTATTGGGGTTATTAAATACCTGTTTGTCTCCTTGTTCTAGTTGTCAATGAAAAATGTTGTCATGGATATTGTGGTAATTGATGTCCCCCCTAAGTTTGGAATGATCTTGTCTAGATATTGGATCAAACGACTAGGGGGAACCTTGCAAATGGATCTTTCATATGCCACCATTCCTATGTTTGGGGGGGAACATAGAAGGCTTTATAGAGAAGCACAACTTTCTTACATTATCATTGATGAAGCAAATCCTACCAACCACCCCATTTTTGCAGTTGATATTGATTTAGGAACCAATATGTTAGAGCTCACTAATGCTCCTCAAATACCTATTTAAATTAGAAAGCAACTTATTACCTCTTGTGAAGATCCTCTTCCCAATACCTATGTTTGGAAGATTATTTTTTATGGAGCCTCTTCTAGGGAGAGTGTTGGTGCTGGGGTAGTCTTCATTTCCCCTACCCAAGAGACCATATCCTTGTCTTACAAGCTTGAATTCAAAACAACAAACAATGTGGAAGAATATGAGGCTCTTGTTTTGGGCTTGAGGGTTGCCAAATACATGAAGATTGAGGAGATAATAGTGCTTAGAGATGCTGAGTTGATTGTTCATCAAGTCAGAAATCAGTATCAGGATAAGCACCCTAGGTTAAGGGCCTACATAAATGAAGTCTGGAATCTTGTTGATAGTTTCTTCTTGGATTTTAATATCTCATTTGTTCCAAGAGAGGAGAACATTATGGAAGATTCCTTGGTTGTTTCAGCAAGTAAGTTCAGGGTGCCTTTGCCCCAAAAACTCAAGTATGAGGTGGAAGTGAAGTATAGACCCTGTATTCATGACAACATCAAACATTGGAAGGTTTTTTAGGATGATATTGAGATTAAAAGGTTTATTGAGACTGTGGATGAACTCTCTTCTTTACAGATTGATCAAGTTCAGGATATTGAAGAAAAGCCCCATGCTGATATTTTTTTGAATAAAATTGTTGACCATCATATTGTTCAGTTACCCAGTAACCATATTCCAAAGGGACTTGTACCCTTGGAGATATTGTTTCGCAGAAATGATGTTGTTGTAAAGGTTAAAGGATCGATTGAAGATTCTGATGTGACTGAATACAATTTAGGAATAGAGGAAGATCCAAAATGTGTCAAATTGTCTAGCAGTTTGTCAAAATAACAAAGGGACGAATACATTAATCTTTTAAAGTAGGTTGCTGATGTGTTTTCCTAGAAATACGAAGATCCAAGGACATATGAAATGAATATTATTAAGCATAAAATACCTATAAAAGAAGAGGCCAAGCCTTTTAAGAAGAAACTCAGATAGATAAATCCCATGCTACTTCCTATTATGGAAAAGGAAGTGAAGAAGATGTTGGATGCCCAAATCATCATTCCTTTAAGATATACAGAATGGGTGGCTAACTTATTTCCTACGAGGAAGAAAAATGTGTTGGTTGTGGAGCCTGATTATCTTCCTGATTTAGAGGTCTTTTACTTTCAGCCGTGTTTATACCCCATGAAGTATTTACACCCCAGAAGTATGTACACTCTTCCAAGTGGGGGAGTGCAGAGGGGGGTACCCCCTCTGCGGGGTCCGAGGGGGCTATCCCCCCGGTTGGGGGGTCTAGGAGTAAGCAGGCCCCCAGCGGGGGTTCGGGGGCGAAGCCCTCG